>JAGDQP010013730.1:0-47053 GCA_022664845.1 Lepisma saccharinum
TGCCGTCACACTCACTCCACATAACCGCGCACCAACAATTTGCCCTCTTTGAAACTCTGAGAGGTCTCCCATTTTACACTACCTCCGTCTGCTGCAGCCACTGCACACTCCTGTTCCACGTCGCCTGACCTAACACACCACCACCAGCAGTCCGGCGCTGCGGTCGCCACGACACCACTGCCAACCCATACATCAGACGTGTTGCCAACTACAGGTGTTTCCATTATTCTGATAAGCATCTGTATATATAATATGCTGTACAGCAATTTCTATAATTTCTACTGCATTAAGGATAACTTCGTTCGCTTTATATAATTTCGATATTGCTATATTTGTATTTCATTTCAAAGATTGTTTCCTGCCATTATTCCTATCACTGCCATTACGTTATGTACGAGCAAGAAACGTGTCCGTGCTCTCGGCTTTAATTGTCAAAAACTCAATTTATTTGTTACATTTGTTGCTTCGCCAAAGTCGCTAGTCTGCGTCCGGCCTTATATAGCAGGAACACATTCCATTTTCTAAAATATTCTAAAGTTGAAAGAATGGAAATGAAAAAGAGGAATTTAATATCAATACATACATGTTTTCACAATCTGACGGTAACGTCGTGGACTTCGGATCGGCAATGGGTGGCCACGTGGGCTCGAACTACAAGACCGACGATCCTGACTGTGGTTTTCCAGGGATGCCCTCTGTTTCACCAGGCGAATACCGGTATACAACCTTAAGTGAGGCTCTGGCCGATACCTTCCCCTCCCATATCCCGGCCTGAGCCAAGGATGCCTAAAGGCCATAAATGAATTAAAAAATATATAGGTAGTAATATGCAAGCACCCATGAACTTTTAACCGGAAGTGGCCAATATAAGTGTTAATTCAGTGATTCCTCCTGACCCTCCCCCTGTGGAGGGGTGTCTCCTTCCCAAATTCTCAAGAACACCACCCCGCACTTTAAAAATTGTGTGGTCAAAAATCGATTGAAACCGTGCAAAACTCCACTTACAACCTCCCAATTTTGACTTTACACACACACAAACACAAACACAAACTGAAAATCCTGGCGGAATCCCTGTGCCAATTAGTGCTCGAATTGGGGAAAACATTTTAAATTTGGGATTTAGTGTTTTCCTGCCTTTTATTATTGGGACTTCATTGCCTTTATTTTAATAGTTAATTACAAACATTAAGTGCACGCGTTCGCTTACCTTTTCTAACCCACTTATGTAAGCGTTCCCTTACACTTATAGAGCATTAGTGTCAACTTTTATTTACTCACAACTTGCATTGATACCTCACATATACAATTTCTGTCACCTAAAATTGTTGTTGTGCAATATTATTGAATGGAAAAAATTGGAGAACTTTCCAGTTTAAACTTGGTAGTAAGTAAATGGTCAATTTACCTCCTGGTTTATTTGTAACGAAGTTTCAACTGGAAAGTCCGCCAGTTTTATTCTATGTATTATATAATTTAACAACTTTAGATGACAAAAGTTGTAGATTCCAGGTGTCAATGGTTATCCCTCGATATACGTACATTGCACGAGTAGAGTGGATGAATATAGGGCCTACGCTACCATCGGAAACTATATTATTTGCAAAACATTCTTCCAAATAGCCGCCATGTTTTCAAGTAAGCAAATAATTTTAACTACAATTTCACTCACACGATCCTCTGTTACATAAAATTTAGAATTATGTCTTATTATAATATAGAGTAATATTAAAATAAATATATAAAACTTAAATAGTACAAGGTTTCGTTAACCTACCTTATTTACATTATGCATAACATACATAGATTTTATGTGTTTCTCGTTTCCTTTTTCTCCTGCTGCGTTGAGGGTCGCACAGGTCACTTGTGGTAATGACGTAAAAAGATAACGTAACCACGCCACCTGGACGGGATTTTATCTAAACAGGTTTGCTAGTAAAAACAAAAGAATTTGTTGTTATTTTAGGTAGATTTCGAAGAAAAATCTACCTATTGAGGTTGGTACGATATATATATATTAACACGTTAGCGGCCATAGTTTTGAAGATATTTGAACCAAATGTTAATATGTTTTTTCTAGGTTTAATAGCTCGACTAAGTTCGTTAATGAGCAAAATCGGCAAAAGGGGTGGTCGGGGGAGGGGGTTGAAATTTGGAAGAAAAGACTATATATCACAGCCCCTATGAAGTTTAGAGGGAAGCTTTGTCTGCATAATTTATAGTATTCCCTTTGAAGTTTACGGTGACACCAACGATTCAGTGGTTGTGGGGGTACGAGTATGGGTGGGGGTGGAAATTCTAATTTTTTAAAACCATGTCTTGTGGGGTATCGTTGAAATGTTCTTGATGATTAATCTATAAATCAATAACTAGTTTCTCGATAGCGCTCATATAAGGCGAGATTTGAATTTTTGAAAATAAAAAAAGAAGTTCGAGATCTACCACAGCCTGTAGGTCTGCCGAAGGGATTTTTTTATTTAGACATATTGATATAAATGATAACAAGAATTTGAGTATTTCACATAAACTTGAATATAAATTAAATTTTGCATAAAAAGTGAGCATTGCGGTTTTTTTTTTAAGTTTCAGCAGGTATTAATAAAATGGGGGTTACTAGAAAAATAAGGCACCGTGATTAATTTCGCTTATTTCAGAATGAAAATCGTGATCCCAGTTTGTTATGCTGCCGGCAATTTTGACTGAGGTTTTCCAATGCTTTTCTTCAGTCTCAAAAGGTGAACGTTGGAATGTACCCTAACATACATGTCTTGTCCACTTCATTCATTGTCAATATTTTCTTAAAAGTAATACAGTGACGTCATCCCTCAAGACGAGACAAGCTTAGGCTGCAATTAACGGTTTTCAAAAACTGAAAGAATGTATAGTATCATTTGTTTACCTATACATTTTGAGTAGAGCTAAATTATTAAACTGATAAGTAGTATCTGACTTTGAAGCAGAATTTTGATTAATGACCTAAGTAAAGTTGTGACTTTCTAAGCATGGGACCTACAGTATACATTCAAGTGGGCTTCGGAACACTCCGTTCAACCTACCTAATAAGGAAAAATCACATTAAAATCCTCTTCAAGGCTGTGCCTATAGGAAAGTGCTTTATATGCATAAAAAGTCACACAACTAAAAATCATTTAGCCCCTGAGGAACAACAAATACAAATGAAAATAATTTAATGTGAGCTATTATTGGCATATAATAGATGGATAATGACAAAAAGCAGTAAAAGGAAAAAAGTGTTTAAAAGTGTAAGAAAAATGTATAAAAGGTGAGATAAAGTATGTCTGGAATTCTGTTCAGTTACTGCTCCAAATGTGTACCAAGAAAAAATGTGCTTTAGAAGTGTTGTAATTGTGATCTAAATTATTTAACATTTCTTACGGAACACATTCGAACATTTCCACAGCACTTTATTACACAATTAGTACAGTTTTGAAACATTTTCCGGTTTTCAATAGTGCCCTAAAAGTGTTAGAAAGTGCGTTTTTTTTACAGTGTACTTAAATGACTTAGGAGCGCTAGTCAGTACAACAAAATGAAGTTGATTGTTTTAACTATGATGTTAGCACTTCCGTATACAAGAAATAGATAAATAAAATGTTGATTTTAAATATTATAATGATTATGACATATTGGCTGTGAACTTTATAACTTCTTTTCGTTCATGGAGCATGCGCCAAGAAATTGACTATATATTTTCTCATTTAAGCGGTAGGAGAGAACAGGGAGAGAGAGCGGGTGAGGCAGAGAAAGAAAGAGATTGAGTTCCAAATAGGAAGAGGGAGAAAGAGATATAGGATAGCGAGAGGGAGAGAGAGGAATATGAAGTGAAGGTAAAAGGAAGCAGGAGAGAAAAAAGAAGAATAAAAAGAGAAAGAGATATGGATAGATAGATAGATAGATAGATAGATAGATAGATAGATAGATAGATAGATAGACAGACAGACAGACAGACAGACAGACAGACAGACAGATAGGAGCAACAGAGCAAAAGAGAAACAAAAGAACACATTGAGTTACAATGTTTTCTTACCTTCTCTTCAAGTAGAGATTCATTTCTGAATCCGTGAATGTTGGTCAAATATGATGCCGTCAGAAGAACAAGTAGAAGTTGCATGGTAGATGTGTGATGATTAACTCTGGAAAAACAGAATGATTCGATTCGAACGGATCGTAAGAAAGTGTTTTTCTTCTTCTCACTCAGCGGTTTAACGCGCAACACGCGATAAGATTAGGCAGAAGTTTAATTAAGAAAAGGAAGTTTTGGTTACAAGGAAGGAAGTGAATGCTCTTGGCGCAGATGACATAACATTTGCATGTGTTATGTTGAAACAGATTTAATAATACATTACGAGAAATTCTTTTGAATTACGAAGGGGTCAAATCGATTTTTTAAAATCTGCAAACCGATTGGATATTGCAACAAAGATTAAATTTAAAAACTGTACTGTTGTTGTGTGTACTGTCTAACAAACTAACTCTATGGATTACAGTAGTAATGCCCAACTTAGTTTTTCCCATGGACCACATTAAAATTACACATGATCTTTGCCCGCTAGAGCATCCTCGACTTAAATAGCATACAAATTGTAAGCTTCGTTTAATTGCAGCTTTTAAAAGTTAATATCGCAAACGCAAGAAAGTCCTTCATACATACAGACAATTAATGTTCGTAAAAATAGCAAGAGATCAACGAATTAAAATAGTTTTTGGTAGCTACAATTTATTATTGCGATATGTGGCGGACCGGAAAGGCAAAAGCTGTGTGTCGGATCAGGCCTGCGACCCGTAGGTTGCGCATCACTGGATTACAAACTAGCAAGTTCACCGCCACAGTAGCAAACGTTCGCTATTGGATTCTATCCTGGACAAGAGAAAGCCAATTTTAATCACTAACACCTACCTCGTGAAGATTCCTTCTAATATTGTCATTTCAACGATTTCTAGGTATTCCTAACGGCCTTTTTTCTTCAACTTTCCAATCACAATGAAATATAATCTTCGTTTATCGCCATTTGAGTTACATAACGTGCTCGTTTTCGCCATCGGAATTGTTTTCTCACAATATATGGTGAATTGTACAGTTTGTGAAGTTCTTCATTATGCGATTTCCTCCATTCTTCGGTGATTTCATTCTGTTTCGTATTTTTTTCTCAAAACCTTATTTTTGAACACTTGCAATTTATGTTCGTCTCTATACAGGGTCGTGCTCAAACTTTCGCAACATGAAGCATTACCATAGGAATAACCGTTCTGTATATTTTCAGTTTCAACTTTCTTAATATTACTCGCTAGGTTAGAAGTTTCCGGCTGAATAGAAACATGCATTGTTCCATGCTAATGACTTTTTACTTAATCCGCGACTTCATTTGTTTGTTACTTATGCTTCAAAGTATTTAAACTTGTTTACTTTCTCTATGATTGTTAATTATCTCATTCTTAATTGTTACATTTTTATTTCCTTCATCCTGTGTTTCGTCTTGTTATATATTTTGTTTTCTCTACGTTCCCCTGCAGCCCTAACTCATTGCAAGATTATACTAGAACATTGGTGCTATACTAGTGCAATACAATACTTTATAGTGAACCTACATCTTCTCCCACTTCGAGCACTGTCCCTAACCTCGGATGGTATCCTTTTCTTAACGAGTTTACTTCTTCCTATATTAATAGATCTCTTGTATTATATGCCTTGCCTTGTTCGTCTGTCTGCTGAATTTTCCGCGTCAAATATTTTCTCGTTTTGGTTCTAAACCTGCATGTGGCGTTGCATTTCGCGTTATGGTTTGCATTTGCTTTGGTTTTATTGCTTAGCCATCGCTGCCTCAAAATTTAAGTTATTTTGATCTGTTGCTCTCCCTGGTGTGCAGTGCACAACTTGTTCGTCATTTATGTGATCACTAACTGATGCCCAGTATCACCTTCCGATCCTTTTAAAGTCCTAACATCCATTATTGGTATGTTGGTATGCCTTCTTCTACCTACTAATACGTGATCGATCTGGTCGTGTGTTTTGCACCAGATATGTCATTTTTCGTTGTTAATCATTTCCTAGAATAGATTAGAAACATCCACCCTGAAGGAAGTCTCTATGACTGAAAACAGATGATTCTCTATCAGTTTGCCAAAGTCTATTTCATTTTGGATTATTTCCTATGTGAGAACGCAGATTTCAATTTCTGTTTCTATGGCTTCCTCCTACATTCGATTACAATCTCCTCATCTGATTCAACATCCCTTTACTTTCAAGCTAAGCCTTTCTTGAGGTCTGTTTCTTTTCTTTGCGAAGCTATTTTTGGTTCAGAAAATGCCCTTGAAAGCATCGCAGTTAGAAAGAAAACTGGAAGGAGCCCATTCAGTTCTCTCCCAGCTTGTGCCAGATGTGGGCTTTGTGGTGGAAAAACATCGTGTGCGTGGGTTTTCTTGAGGTTCTCCCGTTTCCTCCTATTTTCTTCATTCCACAAATTCTCCCACCATCATCCTTCCGGCCTGAGCCAAAACTTCCCTAACGGCCTTAAAAATGGAACTTTTGACAATCAGTTTGCTTCTGACTCTTCGTTTTTTTTTTGTTTTTGTTTTTTTGTTTCTTGTTGGTGAGAGAAATTCTTCTGATATCCTTAATGGTATTTGGGCGCCTCAGTTTGTTGGCTGTAATTGACTTCTACTGTGAGGAACAACTAGTTGTACAGAACTTTTTCACAGCTGATTCATTTCGTCGGCTGAGAATTATAAAGTTCTAACTAAATATGATTTTGAAGCCAGTTAAAACCTTATAATTCTCAACCGACGATTTGTCAAGGATTATAGAATATACCAACCACCTCTTGATACTGTAGCCGAAGAACACGCACAATTCTGGGGAGCTGTGAAGAAATTCGGGGTTTTCCTGATAATTCGGACTGCAACGTTGTTAACGAGGTTTAGATTACGCCTGATTAACGGATATATAATTAGTTCCTCAATGTCTTGGCATTCTTTTACCGCGGAATATATCCACCAATCATCACAGCCACTCCATGATATTTTCAGCATCTGCGCTTGGTTATGTCAAAGACCAACTTCTCTATGTTGCTTACTGTTTGTGGCAGAAAATCAAAAAATAAACAGAATATTAACTACATAGATTTCCAAGAAATAAAATCAAACTATTCTAATGCTAAAATGAAATACAGGTATAGATTTTCGGACAATCAAATCTGCGCAAATATATATTTGAAAAAATCTGAATTGATCACAGTAAGTTTAATGATACGTGTGTATATAAATCCTGGCTCTCGATCCCTTAGGCCCCATGCTTTGAGGAGCCTTGCGATCCATAGATCCTGGATTGAATCGTACCAACTTAGTTTCGTATCTTCCTGCTGTTTGTCTGCTTACATGATGGATGTAGAAAGAGATATATTTCTGACGCTACAAGAACAATAAAACCCAAGTAAAGTTTAAAAAGTACTTTAAGTCTTTTCCTCCTGGCTTTTAATGTAAAATTAATGAGTTTATTTCAATCTCAAAACTGTTTGTACTGCTTTGGTTTTAGTTCTAAAGCAAAGAAAGCTTCAGTAGCTCCTGTCCAACAGTGAATCTACAGTTTACCACACTTTAGATATTAATAACTATAGTCCACCCTTTATTTCTACTCCGAAATACTCTCGACGAGTCTTTCATCTTCAATTTTGGATATTTTAACACTGAACCCTATTCCCTACCCTTTTTTACTTGTCTTTTTATCTTCCCAATCTTTCTTCTTTTCTCTTTCAGGTGTAAAGAGCTGATAGAGCTCTGTATCTGATAATTTATTGGCCCGCAATAAATTAAAAGCGTAGATTTTCAGAATGGGTTACTAATATTACTCATGGGTTCGACTGGACTAACGCCAGGTGGCATGGAGGATGGAGGGAAGGAAAGAATGAGAATTCGGTACATATAATAATTTTATCTATGAACTTGTGGATTTAATCTTGGATCAAGTAAACCGAGGATTAAAGTGTTTTGAGTAACTGGGTCCTGGTGTTGCAGAGTTTTATCATTTATCTCATATTTATTTTCTCTCATAATTCATAGGAAGCTGATCAGTAACTGCGAACCTTAAGATTAAGGCAACTTATGTAATTAACATGTAGATTAATTTATCCCAAAACAGGGAACCTCATCTTGTTGATTAGATATGTCCATGTTGAGTGCGTAATCAGTTTATCACTGGCTGAAATCTGAAGCACTTAAGGCGTGACTAGATCATACACTAGGCCTGTATAGATAATCTCACACATAAACGCACACATCTACTTGTAGTAGACATTAGTGCTAGTGATTCTGCATATCACATCCTAGGACTTTCTATATAAAACTGGACAAAATGTGATTGATATTATGAACAAATATGTTATAATTCGGTTAGGTCTTATTACGTTTAACATATTGTGACTAGCCTCGTATATTTTCATTTTTAATTCCTTGAATAATTTCTATGTTTGTACTAGTACGTAAGATTTCAGATAAATAAACGGTAATGAGATAGTTTCATGAGATCTTGAGTGAAGGTTTCAAGCATTGATATTTGGTTATGAGTATCGAATATAATTCCATTCCCAAGCATAACAATGTCACAAGTGTACAGCAGAAGGTAACAAGATCAATTATTGATAATATCAACACGTTCCCAGATTTATTAGTGAGAAGAAATTGAGTAGAAACACCTGCAGATTAAAAGACCCGAGGAATTAGCACTATTCACATCCACAGAGGAAATTGAGAGATTATAACGGAATGTGAATATCGAACTAAATCAATGTCGTTGGAGGCAATTCGTGTGAAAGATAACACCTGTATAATAATGTCAAGCAAAAGGAACAACATCGATCGTCTCACACAAATATGAGATGAAATTAATAGGCCAAGATTAGATCGGTTCCAAAGTTTTTCTATTTCATCCGAAATACGTGAAAGGTCTAGAGATCAGATACAATCAGAGACGACGACTTAAGAAACATCGTACCTCCTCAAAATTCCCAAATCTCATTCCCATCAATAATCTGGACCCAATTCCAATAAATACCTACCGTAGGAAACCAACATCACTCCAGCCATTCAGAGAAGCCCAGTGATCCAGAAGAGAGCAGTCGTTCGTTGACCACACCGAGTTTACTAGTTTGAAGCCATTCGTATAACATATTAGCTATTGTAAATATTAAGCTTTTAGCCAGCAAGAGTTCCGCTTGAAAATATAGGATTCCCACGAAATATTCGAACTACTGCAGTTATCGTTTATCCCTCAATTATACTTTTGCATGCCATAGTTTTAAGTGAGTAAATTTGAGAGTTAGTGTTACTATGGTGACTCCATTCTGATAGGCTCATAGGAGCAGTCACGGGATAGCAGGCTCCTCAAACTAGCTCCCACTTAAGGACCAGTAATAATGTATTGTAGTCGAGTGTGGAGATATCTAAACTCTAGCTCCAAACAATTATACGTAGTCAACCAAAGTAACATCTATAGTTCCCAAATGGGAGAGAACTAGTTCTTAATGGAAGATGCTATGTAGTTTAAGAATATATATGAATGTAATAAAGGCAACACATAAAAAATACGCATAAAAGCATAATTTAATACTGCACACATAAGAACATTCAACAATAAATAAAAACACACCAACAAATATTACCTTAATACAAATATAACAATTTTCATTCATATGCACCTTAAAAAAAGATATTCTTCATGTTTTCTGACCTGAGTCAAAGTTGCCTAAAGGTCATAAATAAATAAAATTAAATTCTTCATACTGTCTTCATGGTCCAAAGTAATTCATAGGTAGCACCAATAATATGCAACTAAACAGGGCACTTAAAAGTTTCAATCTGTAGCTAAGAGAGTTACAATATATAGAACAAGAGAATTAGTTGCCCTTGACCCCTGATTATTAGGTTTGCTGGATCATCATCCTGCACACTTATTCCTTTCATGTAATTTCCGGAAAACTGTGTAATAAATGTAGAAAAGGTGTGAAAAGTGTACAAAAGGCTTTCGACTAGTGATCGTGTGTGAAAAAAATACACAATAACTAATCAAACGTTAGATCTCTATAACAGCTCGCATCATCAAATTTCCTGTATATTATCATCAATGTCTCACTATGATTTTCTTATATGCAAATAGAATGAATATTGCTTTCTTAAATTAAAACCTTTTCCTGGACTTCGTTTATTTTTTTTTTATTCCGTTTTCATTTTTGTGGGTTTTTTTTGTTTTTTTTTTAGAAGAAAGGAACAAACTGGAGAGGTTCAACCGGCCGCCCGTTGGAAGCAATTTGGCAAAGAGAAAGACCGCCTTACAAGTTACAATGGATAATGACTTCCCTACTTACGAAGAATAGGCCGACCACCTGCATTTTATAGAACTGTAAATGTATTTGTCGCCAACACGGTGAGGATGAGTTTTTGGCCACCAGAGACTGAGTGTCTGCCTACAACGAAGAAAGAATCCTGAACACATTACCTGCAGTATGTACCGATTTTCACACTTAATTAGACACCAGCGACGGTTTTTCGATTGAATATCACAACAGAACGGCATGTAAACGGCAATAGCATATAGAAATGGATCTTGTTTTGTTGTTGAAATTTAGGGCTTCGGGAGGAGGGAGAAAGTGGGTCAACACGGAGAAGGAAGATTGGATTTTTCGAAGGGCAAAGCAATTAAAGATCTCATCGACGTAACTTTGAGTAAACTAAAACGTAATTCGGTGGTAACACATATCTCTCCTACGTTCATAATGATTTTGGCGTATTTAGATACTAATCAATATGTATGGATAATTTGGATAAATCGTTTTTAGTGCGCCCTAATCTTCGAATATCTCTTCGTCAGTTTGTTTCTCTGTGTTGATTTCCAACGGTACCGCTAACCTATTTCGTTTGTTCCTCGCATCTCATAATTAAACATAAGTCAGCCAGTAGCATGTCAGTCACCCCACTATCGTTTCAGATTTCTGATTCCTAACTTTCAAAACTCACCCCATATTTTTTATTGTTTTTTCAGTTCATCAAAACTAGCTCCAATCTTCTATTCAAAGATATTAGTAGTTTTTTTTTCTGTTTTCCCATCACCAATGAGTAATACATATGCAATTAAGTGAGTGACGGGTCGTTCTCAATTTTTGGAAGTACTATTAAGGGTATTACTGGATCCATTGGATTAACGGTACTATTTTTAGAAGTACTATTATTGGATCTTTAAAAACACGCACGTGTAATGGTCTGTACAATATCTGAAACCACTACTAGCTACACAATGTGTAATTTAGCTCTGTGCAAATCTTTTATTTTTCGTAATACCGATTGTACTTTGCACGTAGGAGCGTATCGAATCATATTGAGCCGACCAAACAGTACAGTATTAGTGTATTTGGTTTTTCCTCAGTGTAGTTGCAAGGCAACCGAAGAACAATTGAACTGTTTATTTTTCTCTTTATTAAAAAATTCTGATGATATCATACCGGTTGTGTCGCAACTGTATTTCACTTTTAGTTTGTGGATAACTAGATAGTGCAAAAGAAGCTAAACCAATATGAAACATGCTTACAAATATAACATTAAATCAGCTCCTTTATAATAATTGTATTGGCTAGAAGAAGAAACGTATAATTTCTATCGTCTGGGCAAATAATTCGATATCTCAGGTTTTCGTGTGAATTTTTCAATATCCCAAGCTGGAGTCAAGAATGTAAACATGCCAAAAGTTAATTTTGTTCACTTTCTGACAAATCCGCCAGGGGGGACTTCATCCTCTGGTACGCCTTTGTTTTATTATTTCTGGTGTTTTGTTTTAGTTAAGTATCATATAAAGTTTATTTGCTGTCATCCAAATCTTATGTTTCATTTCAAAATTCGTGCTACTATCCCAGGTCAATTCAATTTTTGTATAAAAGTATTTCTCAACCATACAGAATAGGATCATAAAGTACTTTTTTCAGCCCTAGAGAACCAAGGAGCACTTCGCCGTTAGAGAAAACTCTTAGAAATGAATGTTGCAAATTCCATCGCCCTTGAACTTGATTCGATTTAAGAACATGCACCTTTCTCTTTATAGAGGCACAGATTGATGAGGGGAACAGGACGCATTTTATTATATTAGTTTTTCATATCGGCAGTGATGGTGGAACTTGTGACAACTACTCCCGGTATCAGAATTTATTTTATATTTTTATCATTGAAATTTGAAAGATCCCGATCCACTCTCCTCTCTCCCTCCATAACATCCTAGTCGTTCAACCTTCCTAAAGCCCTGGAACCGTTCTGGAAAGTTTTAATTGAATTTTCTCTCGAGTAACATTTATTAAGACATTCCTAAAAGTATTTGTAACTGCCTATGATTGCTTGCTCCACAAGCAAAAGCAGTGGTTATATCTTTTTTACATGTTTCATTTTAGAGTACGATCAGTACATTTCTTGTGGTGAGTGCTGCACATTTTTTAAAGTGCGCTGATGATTTTAATATGAGAGAAAATGACACTTTTCTTTACTGCAGGAAGTGTCTCAGCCACGGACGAAGCATTGGAGTTTTAATTCTGTGTAGTGTGTCTATGTTTTTTCACTTGAAGGGAACACAAAATAAAGATACAATGTAATTAACCATTCGAGTTCTTATAACGAAAACCGTTAGATGTGCAAAATAAGAAATGTCTTGCTCGTGCACATTCACTGTTTGACATAGTATAGTCAACGTGAGTTGCTTTGGCCACTAAAAATATTTTTTTACTCTAACTTTCTTATTGTGTGTCATTTGAAGTTAATTGTTTCTTTCTTACATCATCTGAATCCATGTGGGAAATACAAGAATTCCAGACCTATATAAATATGCCCAAAGTAACTCCGGAAAAGGGTGTAACATGGACACAATGTATTCTGACCTCATGACTATGTGTGTAGAGGGACAATTGTACGCACGAAAATTAATTGTAGATCATACCCTTTCATTTGATGGCTAAATCGTAAAAATGCGAAATAAGCTCGTATGCGTTCACTCTGTACTCTTTTGAAATCTCTCTCTTCCGAGGTTTTTGTACCGATGATAACAAATTTTTGTACAGTGGTAGTGTTTGTGGAGGAGATGGTTTATAGAGTAAGAAATGAAGGAAGAGTTGTATGGTTTCCATGGTAACGCTACTCAAAGTTGTATGGTTTTCATGGTAACGCTACTCAAAGAAAACAGGATTTTCACGAATTACGCAAGAACGGACGTCTGGACCTATTGCATCAAACTTGGTATTTTGTTAGAGCGGACAATCCTGCATGTTTTAGCCGCACTAAAACTTTCACATTATTACAGTTTCCATAGGAACGAGAGTCAATTACTAAAACTTACATTCGCACCTCATGTGAGAACGTTTTGGCTAATTTGCTTCAAACTTGGCATGATTGTATAGGGCTCAACCCTTCACACTTGAACTACATCAATTATATCAAACTATTTACCGTTTCCGTGGTAACTAAACTGAATTATTAAATACACCATTACATAGGAATCAATGAGTCGATTGCAGCCAAACTTCACATAATGATGTATCCATAACCAAAGGTAACCTTAGGAGCACCAGTTCACTGCCATATTGCGTCTATAACCAAATGTAAGGCCTTCAAGGGCAATAGTAAAAATACGTGATGCCACTTAGTTATGGCGGTCATTTTGAGAGTTTAATATCTCGCGTTCTAATGGTTGTATCAAGGTGGAATAAACGATATTTTTCTCAGGAGTGCATCTGAAAGAAGAAAGTCCAATAAGAATAGCAAAAATGTGACGTCACAAAGTATAAGCCACCATCTTGTGAAATAATTAAATTTAAATATCTTGCATTGTAGTAATCGTATAGAGATGGAATAAAGAAAGTGTAGCTCAGAATCGCACCGGGAACCTTACGGACCTACGTTAATAAGGAAAACATGTGCGTCACATACTTTATGGTTGCCATCTTAAAAATATATTACATTTGAATATTTCGGAGTCTAATGTTCATACCAATACGGAATAAACTGTTTCTTGCTCATAATTGCATCCGAAAACAAAACTGAAATCAGAATGGAAAAAATGTGACTTCACAAAGAACACTTCGCCAACATCGGAAATAATTACATTTCAATATTTCTCATTATAATAGGAGGTCTATCGTGGTGGAGTAAACAATTTGTAGTTCAGATAGTCAAACCTTACGTGCTTAAGGAAACGTAAGGCATCTTGGGAGATAAAGCTCCCCTGTCCAGAAAATATAATTCAACACCAGCAGCAACCTCTAAGGCTTACTGTTTTCCTTCGCCCACCTTAGTCCTATCCTGTTTACTTGGATGTAAAATACTCTCATTAACATCAATTTGTGTCTGCGACAAGATTATTATTTGCTGAAAAATAACCTGTTTCGCGTTACAAACGCGCTCAGCTCAATTTTTTAGACATCGCCAAAGATTATTGCGTCGTAGTATATAACATAATTATTCATAATTTCATTTTGTTTTGTGTACAAACATTGACTACTAACTTTTGACAGGAAAGTTCCTGTCTTTGAAACATGAACATGTTTTCAAATGTAGAATAAGAAGTTTACACCTTTGAGAGAAACGTTTCCGTTTTTTTTTTTTTTTTAAAAAAAAAGAATATTTGGATTATATTACAGTAACCTTATAATAACAATTTTCAACTGCTTTATTTATGTTACAGCAACCTAATAAAGCAAACAATACCTTTATATCTTCAAATTCAGAAAAAAAGGAACTTGAGAAACTCCAATACTATACATTGGGAGTGAAACAGAAGTTCAATACACATTTATTACGTTGTTTCTCTTTCACAGCTTAAATCTGGCAAGTAACACTATTTCAATAGTGTGAGAGATCGGAGTATGTGTATGTAGGTTAAGGACACAATAGCCCGGAAACACCTATTTTGCCTTGAAATAACGACGGAAATTAAACCCAAATGCGTACAAATCCCTATCGATAGGGCACTATACTCAGAAACAATTTGTGTGCATTTTGTGTCATTTTGAGGAGAAATGAATGTTTCTATAGACTATTGTATTGTTACTCCATGCTAGTGTTACATACTATTTTCTCTCACAATATTACATTTACGACAAAACTTACTTCAGAAACGTATTTCGTGTAAAATTCTAGCCCAGAATGACATATTACACGACCCATTTAAGAAAATCAATCGAAATTCAATATAGCGGACTTCAAGATGGCGGCGATGAAAAATATACCCTCCACATGGAAGCGCCTTGCACCCAATACCAATTACTGTGTATTTGCTTCCCATTTGTTTCAGCGATTTAAAAATGTAATGCTATTTCAACACTTTTGTATCACTCTGCACAGAAAAGAATCTGACTATTGTATCAACAATTTCTCTTCAACCACTGGCTAATGGCACCTAATATTTTACACGCAAACTCAGTTTTATGATGATTTTAAATACGTATATCCCTTCTAGATCTGAGTGTCCACTTGAAATATTGTTACTTGTGAGATAAATGAAAAACTTGAGATAAAAATAATCTAAAGAACAGGTTACCTTTACATTTCAACCTGTTTACACAGAAACGTATCGGTACGCTAAACCAGTGAACAAAAAAATTCTGGAAAGCTTCACAGAAATAATAGACTTACATTTAGAGAAGCGTTATGCCTGGATGTTTATTAAGAGTTTTCTCAGTGGAAGATACCTATTTGATCTTTTAACTTTGAAAAATGATATACGATAATGATATTATCCAGCGCAAATACAAAGTTGACTGTTGTAATCATATCAAATGTCAAATGTAATCGGTATTACGGTCAAATGTAACAAGCTAGTATCGGTATTGCGAAACAAGAAATGAGGAAGTAATGGTAGTAATCAAGTAATATTTTCCCATTAAGACAAATCAATATTCTCAAAGTTTACATGAAAGCAAACTGTACTATCTCTTATATAAATTGCAGCTGGTGGTAATGTCATTACAATGTCTTCGAACTTCAAGTTTTTCTTCTGGCCAATAAAATGAAAGCATATTTTTTTCTGAAATCAATCTAATGTTACAAGCACATCTTGAAGAAGATCGTTGTGGGTTTGCTGTTATCATTCCACGTAACGTTTATTTCTTAGTGTTAGAGAAAGGCATAAAATAAACCATTCACTACTTTGTTTGAAGGAATAGAAATTTCTAATTCTATTTCAAGAGCAATCTTTTAATCGTGTTGTATTCCGGTATGTGTGCTTTCCGTTAAACATCATCTAGCATCTTGGATGCACAGCCTTACCATTCGTCCTCCTCAGAGCTATAGAAGTAGCCACTATTAATATCAGAAGAGCATTTCACATTATAATATGACCAAAGTAACTCCGAAAAAATATAGTAATGCACAACGTAACCCCAAGTTAGCAAAGAGAAAGGGCTCTAGTAAAATGAACATAAAACAACCAATCAATTTCTTTACAAGAGCCATCTCTCGCATGTTCTACCGAAACAAAATTATCTATTAGTCTTCATATTTTGGCGTGATATGGTAAAACGGTTCTTCTGATATTGAAAATCATTTTTTGACAAAAATTTTACTTTAGAAATATTTGTTGTTTTATTTTACTATTTGAAACCATATGAATAAACAACAAATATCAATAGCAAATTAACTTCACACCCTATATTGACACAGAAATTCAGACTTATGCCAATGTAGGGTATCATTTACGGAACAACCAGTAAAATTTGTTAAATCTTGACGTGTTGTTTTTGCCCAAATTAACCCGTGTCTAAAGTAACCCTTATTGATGGCATAGCACTCGTTGAAATGCTAGATACAATTTTGAATTTCATTTATAGCCTTTAGTATTTTAAGGCTCAGGCCGGGATAGGGGAGGGGAAAGGATTCGGGAAGGTGTCGGGTCAGGACCTATGTTGAAGGTGCCCGGCATTTACCTGGTGAGACTTAGGAAAAACCTTGGAAGAACCTCAGTCAGGATGGTTGGTCCCTGGGATCTCCCGAATGCTACGCCAACGAATACTAGCGACAACTTAGCTCATTGGCGATCAACAAGTTTTTTGTTCATCAAAAAGCTCAGTGACTGTATCAATAAATAGTCTTCTGAGTTATACATTAATATATAAATATGTATTAAAGTTTACCTGAAAGTTTACAACTTTTTATTTCAGTTAAAAGTACCAAGCTAGACGATACCAAACCTATGAAAAGGAGGACGAAGGAGCCAGCAATATCAACCAATGCCAGCGGACGTAAATTTTCGATTGTGTATTCAAATCCCAAGTATAACATTTGTTCATAAGCTATGTCTTTCTCCCACTGTCCAATTATCCCTGAATCTTTCAGGTAAACAAGAAAGTCATTGAATGGTTCTAGGAGAGGTGAATTTTTATGAAAAGCAAAACCTAAATGGTATCTCAACGCATGCCCTTTCATTAAATGCACATTTTCTAGAGTTTTCTTCTCGATATGGTTTAAATTGGCAGAGTATCCAGCAGGCAATTGCTCTATTAACAGAACAATTTTACCTTCTTTGGCTAAAGTGTTCATATCGTCGTAATCGTCCAGAAAACGATACCGATTTCTAAAAATTCTGACTAGTGGATCAAGTGTATCTTCTAACACTTCTCCCCAACCTATATCATCAGTGCCCCAAGGAATGCCTGAGTCTACAAGTTGTTGCATTGTGTCAATGGGACTTTCATACCTGGGGAATGTTAGAAAAGAAGCAAGGTTACAATCGTATGCTGTCACTAAAAGGGTAGACATAAGAAACAACCAAACTATGATATGCCTTACCACAGAATGTGAAGTCTTATACAAGCTAAACCCAACAATAATACTAACTGACGATATCAGTGAATATCCATAACACAAGTATGGGTTTCTTCTATGAATATAATTCACTTTGCTGTGTAATGTGGCAAACAAGTATAAAAGGAAGGAACTGACGAAGATTAGTCCAATAACTGATAACCATAATTGATATGTAAACGGTGTAAAAATAGACCACAATGTACTCTTGAGTTTCGGTGAAGGTGTCAAGAACTTTATGTCAGCTTGGGCATAAGTGATGGATAAATCAAAATATTTCCTGTACAATTCGATATAAAAAACTTCTGGTATTCCTGCGTGATATTCACCGCTCAGCAGCGCACCAAAATAACTGTTACTATCATTTACATCACCCCAACTCATATCAATTAATTTTACTTGCCACGTAAAGTTAAGCTTTTTGGAAAACTCGACCATCACTCTGTAGTCAATACCATCATATGAAGTATCGTTCACGAGGGTGTAGGGATAGTATGAAAAAAATGTTAAGGTCATATTGATAGCTTTCATATTAGACAATTTTTTCAAGTTTAGAACTACTGGAAAGTTATTTTCCCAAGTGGTCGTGACTTCATATTCTACTGGAAGTAAATTGTTCCCTAGAGAATGAGATACCAGCTTATATTGGTTAGAACGACCATTTTGTTTATCACTGGTAACCGATGTCAGAATATACATGTGTGGAAAGAACTTTGTTATGTTGCAATTAAACCATTCGTTCTGATTTTCCTTCCAATTTTCTTGCACAACTATAAATCGCAAAACTTTCCTTTGCACTGATGTTTGTTTCACGCTGTATATAGAAAAAAAGGTTTCACAGATATTTTTTGGTGTAAGAACGAACGTGGAGCAATTTTCGCTCAAAGCTTGCACCAAGTTTGCTGATGTGTTCCCATTATGAGTAATGTACATGAAAGGAAGAATTTGCTCCTTATCCGAGGTATGTAGTAACGGCTTCTGCAGTAATTCTAGTTCTTCTATCACCACTGTACAGGAATTATCGTAAAAATGTTTGAATAATAACATTCTTAATACTTCTTCAAACCCTTTTATGTGTAACTGCTCCTGAAGTAATCTAGAAAACAGCGCTTCAGTGTGGGACCAGGTTAATGTTAAAATGATCACATATTTCCAAATCATCATTGGTATCACCATCTGGAAGTAGAAAATGAGGAAAGAAATATAACATCTGAACGATGTTACATTTTGGAAATAATTCAATTACCTTCAAAAAATTACATAAAATTAAAAAACAAAAAAACTAATGAACACAGTAGTTAAAATAACTTACTAAACATATTTTTACACCTTTTTTGAACTCGACTCAATTTTAAGGTTATTTGTCTGATCTTTGTTACTGGGGCTTGTGACAACAGTCCTGAAGCTTACTTACAATTGTTAGTAGCGTGTGAGATTGCATGTTGAGCTGCAGAACCGCACTCTGTCTTGGATTCGAAAAAGAGCATGGTTAGGATTCCATGTTAATAGTTGGTTCCGTCCTTAAACACGCTCGATTAGGACGAGAATCAGAACTCTTCCTCTCTCTCTCTCTCTCTATTCTAGGCCTATTCAACATTTTTTTAAAATTTAGTGCATTTTTGGTTTACGATGGCGGTTTAGATTTTTCTAAAGATTTTTTGCTGTTGTTTTTACTTTTGAGTTAATGAAAGTCAGTTTTTGTTACAATCTTTTCGAGTTAACGAAAGTCAGGTACAAAACAATTAACTAGTTATAAGTTACTAAAATAAATTTAATTATCTTTCAGTGTCTTAAACTCAAAAATAAGACTTATCTGAGAAGAGCATACGTTAAAGGTACCTGCATTGTTTGAAGTGAATGTACACCACAAATGAGTCAAAATTTTGGTAACTTCTGTGCATTTTAAATGTGCAAACACATGAAAAAATGGGTTTCTAGAACCAAGAGTGTTTTAACATTCAATCTGACAGCTTTTTGGCGGAAGCAAGGAAAGAACTTAGTTGAATGACCTAATCAACTAAGTTACTACCACCAAAACACTAAATGCGGAGCATTTTTCTCTGTATATTGCAAAGATTGTTTGGAAGTGCTTTAATGAACTGAGTATTTTAAGATACTGCCAATCAAATCGTCAGATATGAACACAGCGGAGCGTATGTAAGCGTTGTATGGAAAAAAGTAACTGTATATAACGTTAACTGTATATAAAATATGGTATCACGAAATAGCAAGCACCTGCTACTTATAGTAGCTGGTGAATTCAGTATTCAGAAGATTCAAGATTATTTGAGCCATTTCGTGAAGATCGCACAATATAATGATTTTGTTAGATGCATTATAAACCCAATCTAATATTCTTCCAACTCTCTGCTATGATACGTAAGATTTCCTTTTTTACCAGGTTCGTATTACTATAACAAAGCAAACAAACTGTCATATATACTATTCTTAGATTTTAATTTTTTTACTACTACGCATTATTGACTATGTCCTTTTCATAATTTACACTTTCATTTACAATACTCGTACCTCCCAGAGCTCACCTCATAATTCGGAGGACAATGGTTTAAATCTGACCACAATGGCTGAAAATTTCCATCTCTTTCTCTCAGCCACATCAGGCGAATGCCGGAGTCGTACTTCCCTATTCCTTCTTTATCGAACAGAATGGTCAAAGCTTAAAGAGCCTTCTCGAACAACTTCATCTCCACATAAGATGATATCAACTTGTGTATTTTTGCGAGTGAGTGTGTGTATGAAAGTGTGCCATACACTTATTGGGAAAGAGATGTAAGCTAATAACATACCGCAAATATTCATCTCTGTAGTGAAATAGAAACTCACTCTGACAGTCTGTATTGTTTGTTCTATGTAATCTGCGGAATATGGCAAGTTTCCACAACCAATATTCATTTAGTAGGCATTCACCCGTGTAGGGGCGATCTGTAACAGTGTTTATACTTCTATCCCGAAAGTAAAATAACTCCATGAGTAATTACACGTTAAAGCATGTGGATATCGACTTTCCTTTTAAATATGACATCGAGGTTCTGATAATCACCTCTATTAGTCAGTCTTACTAGTGTTCCTGACTTTAACACGGTTGTCATTGTGTACTAATTCTGCACAAGATTGTATGGCAAATTATAACATCAACGAGGAAAAATTGTCAATATAAACGACATATTGTAGCTATAGAACCTTTTCGAATGTGTTATCTTCTTCCTTAGCTGAATGTATTTTCACACCCATTAATCAATGTTCTTTGTTTGTTTGTAGATTTCACGATGATATGTTAATTGGCAGGAAAATTAGAGTTTTAACACAAAGAATTTTAACATTATAGGGAAGTAGTACGTAGGCCTACGTGATATTAATGGAACTAATTGAGACATTTATTAGCAAGTAAGAAACTGTTCTACGTTGTTATTAAAAGAATCTTTGTAAAGAAGTGAAACGTAATTCATTATAAAAATATTGGTAGAACTGAAGCTATTTCTTTGAGGGGGGGGAAGGTCATTATTATTAAAGTTAGGATAGTTATCCCCGGTGGGTGAGTGGTAATGTTAATTGCCTTACAATCAATTTCTCTCGCGTGTAATACACGATGGAGGGATGTACCAGTGGTTCGGAGCCCTCTGTATCCTGTAGATCCCGTTCTAAGAACTTCATCCGATGGAAGGCAATGGAAAGCCAGCATCGATTCACCCTGATTAGATAGACTTGCCTCCGGGCAGAACAGACATCATCATAATCATTTAAATGTAATATCAAAAATGAAAAATATGTGTTATAATATGAGAAAACTTCAACAAACCACGTTATTAAATATTTATGAGAGCTTCAGAAGCGAAGAGTTGACAGTTACATTATTTTTTTTTTGTATGACAAGAAATAGCTATAGGCCAAATATATGTGACAGAAAATATTAATATTTTGTCACATATATTTTGTATCAAATATCAAAATTGAACTTAAGTTTCATTTTTCAGTGTCAGTTGCACGACCCCATTTAAAGAGTCAATTAAAGGTACTTTTAAAGAAACGATGCCCAGCAAGAGTTCAGTAATAAAATGGAAATTTTCTCTATTCTCTAATAAAGTATATTTTTTACCAATTTAAAAAAGTTATTTTGAAGTAAGTAATTTTCTAGGATAATACTGCTCTGAAAGTTTATATCCTCTTCGAACGGTAACGATAACACTGGTTATCAGAGAGCTGTATTAGGTTCAAGTAGAGGGTTATGTGGTCAGCGTAACGCCTCTTCGTAGCCGTGTGACTGACTTTCATGAGCACAATTCGCCACTCCTTTCATTCAAGTAGCTCCCAAGTTGTCATCACGATGCTGGATCAACACCGAAATTTTGAGCCCCTACCGGGAATCGAACGCGGGACCGCTTGCACTAAAGTCGAGGCGCTACCAACTAGGTTACGCAGGCATCTATATTACTACTATATTAAAGCAAATGTGGTAAGTGTTAATGTATGAACAGCATAAAACTACATCCTGACTGCATCATAGTGCAATAACTGTCTATTGGGAGCGACAACCTAATGTTTAATTTGGAATTCCAACAAATTTAAATCTGGAATTAAGTTTTATTAATGATGCAGACTTTTTTGTGATAAGAGGTATAAGACCTGTCTGAAAAGTATCCGACCATAGGCCAGGAAAATAAAACTACATACCTAATATGATTCAATTCATAATTACCTTCGAAATAGGACCTTTCAGCTTCCACACACTCAGGGTTGAAACGGGTCACCGGGTCAATCGGATCATTCGAGTCAAGTTTTGGACTGGGCCACCAAAACTGGCCCGGATTCAACTCTGCACATACTTAACCGAATGATGCTGCCATTGCTGGAAGCATGCCTGGAATGCCTCTTTTGGAACTGCTCTCAACGCCCTTCTCGCGTTGTGCATGATGTTCTCTCGTATGTTGAAGCGGGTACCATTGAGTCTCTCTTTGACTTGAGAGAAAAGCCACAAGGCACAACGAGCCATGTTTGGGGTTATCGAACTTGGCGAATGAAAAGAATGCCATGTTTCACAGGAAAGATTGGTTCAAATGCAACGAATTGAATGGGGTGTTCCAGGTGTTAGTTTTGTGAAGCCCACAGGTCTGGTTTCGTGCGACGAACTGCATCACGTAGGCGACGGAGAACGTCAAGAGCAATGTCAACAGCGAATCTCCATTACGAAACTACGCACTTGCTAGGCAACCTCTGCATTGCGACTTGTCATTCTCTGTTGACGTTAGCCCATCTTTGAGCAGATTGTACCATTTTTTGTTTACTTTCCATGCCATCGTTCGCAAAAGCTTGTTGAATCTTGCATATTGTTTCTGCTTGGCTATGTCCAAGTTTATGGCAACACTTGATGCGTTATTGTTGCTCTGTCATTTTCCCCGAATAGAATTCTGACAAGGAAGAATCACACGACGCTACTACACACTGGCTGCATAATGGATGCTGAAACAAGTGAGAATCACGCCAACCAACAGGCATGCACATGAAGGATACTCGCACCACTGTGTGAAGTGTTGTCATCCAACGTTCACTACTTTCCTAAGAAAAAAATAAGGTCGGAGAGTTTTCAGACAGGCCTTGTATCAGGGTTGGAATGCTTAAAACAAAATGTTTTAAACGTGTTTTAAACATAGGCGATTGTTTTAAACGTTTTGTTTAAAACATTTGTTTTAAACGATGTTTTTCAAGCCGTGTTTAAAACACTTTAATTTAATTTTTCTTCTTTGAAAATATCATATTATTTTTAAGAGTACGAAAGGGTGTGTTTTTACCAGTAAAACGTATGCCATTTGACCCGAGTGAAAGCTAGTTTCCAAAATAATTAGTATTATGGCGCCGTATGCTTACAGATGCAGACATAAAATGTGTTGTTTTGATTTATTCTTTATCGGTTGGCTGCTAGAAGGGGGAAATATTAATTCGCTACCAAAACATGAAATAAGATGTTCATATTTCAATTCTTTCTTTTTTATTTATTGTGAGAAACTGCCACAAAAACAAAAACTTCATAGGCATGTATTTGCTTCTATGATTACATTGCTTTATCTCTTTCCTTATGTTTATGAGGGAAGGAACAGTAGTGAGTAACTGTGTAGATTTGACAATCATTTCTTATTCGGTGCTTGGAGTTTATGCCGGGTGGTAGAGCTTATTTAGATACTCCTAGTGTTGTAAATAGAAAAAAAAGATCGTTTTTTCTAACATTTCCGTTTTTTTAAAAGAACATAAGCCTTCCTTTTTTCTAATTTTTTTTTTCAAGGCAGCAATTTGTAATACTGCTAACGTCTCTTAAGAAAAAATACTTTCATATAGGTAATTAAGAAGTAATATAATATAGTTAAACCCTAGATTACAATATTTTTTTTTTGGTTTTTGTGAGATATTCCGGATTGTTCAATTTTCAGTGTAGCTAACTTTAAAAAAAAATCATTTTTTTAAATCTTCCATATCGTATCTGCCCCAAACTTAGCTTAAACATCATTCAAAACAATGGAAGACAGTTTTGGGTGCCCCGACTTCAAACACCGCAGTCGTCAGTGTTGCCAACCTACTTCAAAATTCAACTTATAGAAATGCCTTTATTAATCTACACGTGTGCATTGATTTACACTAAATTAGACATACATGTTCATTAGGTACAAGGACAGGTCATACAGACACTCCAGGCACCGTAGTTTGTCAGGGTTCCCAGACGATAAAAACCTAGATTTCATATTTGTTTCCGTTGGACGTATCCGCATTGATTTACACCAATTTTGACATGTGCATCAGGTACTAGGTACAGTTAATTTGGGTACTTCTGGCGCCGCAGTTATCAGTGTTGCCAACCAATTTCAGAAAATAAAATGTTTAATTGCTTCCATATCGGTGAACGTATTAGGATCAGACTTTGTATTTACGTACTGGGACGTGTCATAGAGGTACTTCAGGCCCCACAGTTGACAATCAATTTTAAAAATTAAATATTTCTGCTTCCATTCAGTTCGACGTATCCGCACCAAGCTATGAGTATACATATTCGACACAACCGGAAGATACTGTGGTTGTTCCCTATACCCAAGCACCTATGCATATAACAAAATATTTTTGTTACACTGTCTCTATCTGTATATATTTCCATAGTATATGGGGAGAGCCTTGGAGCCCGGAGCATGGTAGAGAAGTGCCATTGAGTTTTTATAGTGAAACACAATGTACTAATAAACACAACCATATGTCTCTGCCCTTCAATAGAAGCAGGTTATTTCCCGATATTTTGAGCTCAAGATGATTGATTTTTGTGGACGGTAATTATGATCAACAATACATATTTCCTTGAATAATACCGTAATTAGAAATTAATGTATTGTATATACGGGATGAGAGCATATTTCGGTGAGAATTTATAGTTTTTCTGTTTACAGTAGAGATGTCTTCGAAGTTGTATTTATCTCTAGGAACTTCCTATAATTCCTATAATTCAAAATATTTCCTTAGTTCCGTGAAGCTTAATTAGTATTTTATTACAAACTACACCAATAACTACTCTAATTACAAACTATTCCAAATAACTTCAGTCCATATGTTCTTAGTTTCCTTATGTTTGTCAGGGTGAAGATATAGGAACATATAGCAATGTGGCAAAGAATGCATATAATAATCCCATCATTTGCCTCGTAAGGCTGCAGGAAAACAAAGCAATAGCAAATTGGGATAAATGTGTGAAAGCTTTAATCCAGTCTTGCTGATTATATTGATTATCTGCAGCGTAAAGCATTAAATACTTGCTTTATTAAAAATACGGCATTAAAAAGAAACATGAAAATGAACCATTTTTTTAAAAAAAACTTCACAGAAAATAAAATTTTATTTATACAACACTATGTACTCTGCTTCTTTGTTGTTCGTTCATAGACTCATTATCAGTGTTTTGCACAGAAAGGAAAAAGGATTTAATCTGGACACATTTTATTAAAGTTAATCCTTCCGAAAATAACCGTAAAAGCCAAATGTAGATTGTGTAAAAAGGAAATAGCAGGTCTTGTTGCCCGAACGAGAGGACATTTCAAGAAGTGCACTTCAAATCCCGGCCAAGACACTGGAGAATTTTCCTTCATTGTTCTCATGGCTGGCGGTCTGAGATATACTCAGCCTCCTATCAAATGAGTACCACCGTGTCCTTGATATTCCTGGGCACTTTGGGAGGTAAAAGCAGCCGAACGTGGGACTCACCACTCCACCTCACTTCGTGCCATTGGTCGAGAATATGTTGATCGCTTTCTCCACATCCCCCATGCGCCATTCACGGCGCGTGCGCATTGTACAGCGTATACCTTTATTTTTTTTACTAATAAATACAAGTAGCTTTGTCATTGAATTTTAATAAATAGCAAATTTCATCAAATTTAGTAAAATAGAACTTACAATTTCTAGTAAATGCTTATGAATAGATCGGAAGCACGATTGAAACGTTATAGTACCTATAGTACTGCAGATGGAGTGCCTATCATAACCCTACCAATTTTTATTTTTAAGAAAATGTTTAAAACGTTTTAAACACTGGCTTTTGCAGTCTAGAAAAAGTGTTTAAAAAAAACATAAAAAACACGTTTTAAACATATGTTTTGTTTTGAAAACATGTTTTTTCAACCCTGCCTTGTGAACTGCACGATACAGTTCTTTATCATTGCGAATATATTGCCATTTCCATTTTAAGGAATGGAGGCAAATGCCATGACGATACCTTCAACTTAAACCCTGTTCGACTCCTTCCCATACCCTTTTCTGGCCCGAGCCATAGATGCCTAAAAGTCATAAACCACAATTCCCTTTTTGTAGTTTAAATCACAAATTCTGCAACTTTTCCCAGGTCCTATGTGACAATACAATGAAATATTGGTTACTGCCGTAAGACGAATGTACTAATATGACAATTACAGGCTCGGGGGGAAATCATGGTAACTGACAAAAGTAATGTTTCGAGATAATGAGATTGTATTTTTGAAAAAAATCCTACAGGAAAGTGAATACAAAATGACACATGAATTGCATGAAATATTATTCTCGTAACCTTTCCAAACCACAGTAACATAAGTTTTGGATATAGATATTTTTCTCTGCAATGTTACATAACGTATTAAGAAGGTATATGTAAATTATGTTTTACAGTTACCATGTTTTACGTGCAAGAATACGATCAAGATTACAGTGTTGAATATGAATGAAACAGTGCAAGTGTGACTATGCAAAATTTGACAATCAGAAGTGACGTAACAGAAAATAAAATCACAATCGCATGTTAATAATACTCTAGCAAACTGTTGTAGAAGTTATGGTACACAGGAGGTATCCACTCAGGGCACGACGGTATTCTTCATGCCGGGTATTCCTACCTTATTGCTTCAATTTCATGGGAGGTTTTATTGCCAATTTTTTTCCGGATAGGCGCACTCGAAAACAGACTTGGAATTGAAAACAATATTTTCTTTTACGTTACTAAGCAACCATACTCCAAGTCCGGTCTTATCTGTTTTGTATTTCTGACTGTAATACCAGTACGTTGTTAGTACAAGAATGCAATGTTAATACGATATAATATGTTTTTGTTATATATCAGAACTAGGGCCGGATTAAGACGAAATTGGGCCTGATGTTGCAGTGCACAAAAGTTCCCAGGTATTGATATTACACTGCAAAAAATAGTTGTGTTAATTCAACACAATGCGGTGTCCCAGCATGACTACCACTTTTGTGTGTTAAATCAACATAACATACGGTGTTGATTTCGGTGCTGTGAAAAAAAGTTACGGCTGCAGTTAGATTTGGACATGGGTTTCTCAGTCAGAAGTCGAGCGTCTTACCGACTTTGCTAAATCGTCACTAGATGCAAACGGTATTTAGTGAACAACATTTGAATTAAACGACTACACTATGGATTTAAACAGTGTATGGGATCAAATATATGTTGCTGAACCCCCAAAACAAACTAAGTTACTTGCACGACTTATCCCATGGTTTAATCACTTTAGAATTTCCATTCATTGAGAATATTCTATTTCTATGAAAGCAAATAAGATGGCGACAGCCAAACACTTCAGCAGCATTACTGCTTTCTTATCGTAACAACATGTCAAATGCTGCGCTTGCTTCCATAGAAATGGAATATATTCTCAATAAATAGGGATTGTGTTAACATAAAATAAAAACATAATAATTAGGGATGAGGTCATAGAGAAAGTAAACAAATTTAAATACTTGGAAGCATGAGGTCACGGAAGAAATAAAAAGTCGCTTAGTATCGGGGAACGCTGTTTCTAATCAGTCCAAAAATTTCTAACATCGCGATTAGTATCAAGGAAATTGAAATTGAAAATATACAGAACGGTTATTCTGCCGGTAATACTTTACGGTTGCGAAAGTTGGAGTTCAACCCTAGCAGATGAATATAAATTACGTGTGTTTTAAAATAAGATTCTGAGAAAGATATACGGGCCGAAACGGGACGAGGTGACTGGAGAATGCAGGAGACAGAATAATGAAGAACTTCACGGACTTTACGACTCATCCGAAATCGCGACAACTAAGATGTAGCTCGGATGGGGGAAAACGAAGATTATATTCTATCCTGGTTGGACTTGGAAGGCCGGATGGAAGGAGACCATTGGGAAGACCGAAACGTCGTTGGGAGGACAATATTAGAAGAGATTTTCGAGAAGGAGGTGTTCGTGATGAAAACTGGCTTGATGTTGCCCAGCATAGAATCCAATGGCGAACATTTGTTACTGCGGCGATGAACTTGCGAGTTCCATAAGCCATAGAGTTAGTTAGTTAGTACCTTAAGTAGTTGCCATTAGCAGCAATTTCAAAACTATGTCAATATAATTTTGGGACAGTTCCATTTCCCAAAATTGTGTTGACATATCGTTTTGAAGTTGATGTTAACATTTGTTTAAGACTACTGGTAAGTACGAAACAGACTAAAGTTTATGAAAGTTATTTTCTGTTTAACTGGGCTCAAATGGAAATAATCGATGTAAAACGAATAAGGCGGGAAAACCTACTTGGATCCCCCGTTAAGAATGTTATCAAATAAGAAAGAGCCTGCGATAGTAAGAAAATTAAGAAAGGATGTGAAAATAAGTGATGTAGAATATTTATTTCGATGTCCGAGACATAAATCACACTCAAAATTAAGTCCGAATACATGTCCGACACATGTCCGAATTAAATCATACTCAAAACAACTATACTAGAGTCTAATACATAAGTATCTTTTCAACGTTGCCATAACCTAGAATACGGAAACTGAAAAGCACTGTATGAAAAACATAGCACGATATGAAATTTCCTATCTCAAATGTGATGTGAAATGTGAAGAAAAACATTGTTTGTAACTTTAGCTATGAACTTATGGACTGTACTACTATATTTTGTCTTGTAGTATTTTACAAAAATAATAAAGATTAAATGCTTTCAAATCTTCATGAAAAGAATATGAAGGTGATCGATTCTCTCATTGTTGTATTACACACATGACGTAACTAAACATTGAATTGTAGACTACTATCTTGGATTGATAGTTCACACACCGTAAGAAAACTTTTCTTTATTGCCAGATTGAAATCTCTTCATATCAATTCACACTTACACGACAATTGTGTTTCTAGATAACTATAGGCAAAGAAATGATTAGACAGATCAGATCATATCCCGACATAGGATGAAGTAACCATACGCGAGGATGTGCGTGCCTGCACATCCGGACACTCCGACCTCTCACAAGCAAGTACAATGTCGTCAAGCAGCTTATTGATTAGCAACACTATCAAAACAAACGAGACACAAAAGAACATTCTAATTTACCGCCACAGAACAATTGATATTCGTAACTATGTAAATGGCAGTATAGCCAAGATACGAACATAAAAAAATTCTCATAAATTCAACTTATAGCATGTACATGATACTGATTTTCTTCTATCGAGATCTTTAATAAGTGTAAACTGTATGCTCTTTCAGGCGTTCCCCATACATACACCATAAATGATGAAAAGAAAAGTAATTGTAAAGAAAGATGTTGCTGTTGGTGTGTATAGAAGAACGAAAGGAAAGTAAACAAGTAATGATTATTTTGTTTGTTAAGTCTGCAATACTATACTTACAAAATTATAAAATTATTACCAAAAAAAAAAAAAAAAAGACTAACCTAAGAATTCGATGTGTACGTTTTCCTAATAAGCATGAAATCAATAAGATTAATTGATACATTCTTTATCAAAACATCCTTTGTTCAGAATAATTATTTGATCTAATGAATAGAGACTTATAATTTTATGTTTTTCGTACATTTCCTTTATTATATATACCTTGCTTTAAAATGTACTGTTTTGTTATTTAGGATAACTTATATTAGTAGAAATTTACAGAAGTATCACCTATCCTAATATTTGGGTTTATATTCTAGGCGTGTATATTACACAGACATTTTCTAAATACAAATTCACAAAGTTTAATTACGTACAAGGTATTTTAATGTATGGGGAGCCACGCGAGTTCCAGTCCTGCTGTCAACCATGCTGACTGTGGTTTTCTCAGTTTCTCCAGGTGAATACAAAGATCATTCCTCAGCTAAGCCCTTTGCACCTATCCCTACAGCTGCAGTAGTAATCGCTGAGGTATCTCTCAGACATGACAAGCTTAGTCATAGTTACCTGACAAACACACAAAAGAAAATTTTAAAAGTAATTATTGTGTCATAAATTATATATAATAATTAATAATAACTATTACTCACAGCCATATTCAACCCACTACTGGATGAAGCCTCTCCCGGAGGGAGGAGTTGGTCTACTGCTCCCACGCTGACCAGGCGTGTTGGGAGAGGAGAGCTTAAGCGCACACTGTGATCATCTCTATCTTTTATTCATAGCAGCTCCCCAATTGCATCGCAATGCTGGGTGAGCACCGTTCCAGATCCCCACGCCTTGGAAGAAATCCTTGGCCAACCACTAGACCAACGGGGCAGTCCGTAAATTTGTATGTATACCTGGCAACGCCCTAGCCGAGCTGGTCTACCGGTTCCCGTAAGATCACCGAAGTCAAGCAGCTCTGGGTCTAGTCAGTGTTTGGATGGGTGACCGTTTCAGCACTCCAGATGGTGTTGCCTGTGCGGCGTCCACCCAGCGTCGTGAAGCCAATTGGGGAGCTACCTGAATAAAGAGGTAGCGATCACAGTTGAGGGCTTCGGCTCTCCTCTCCCAACACGTCTGGTCAGCGTGGGAGCAGTAGACCACCTCCTCCCTCCGGGAGAGGCCTCATCCAGTAGTGGATTGAATATGGCTGTGTATTATTATTATTATATATATATAACCTACACACACAGAGAAGACAAGCGTATAAAAACTAAATAATATTGTTTCAAAAAATCTTAACATAGACTAGATGAGCAACATAGAGACTTTTCTTACCGCGATTTTCCCTTTTGTTTGCTAAGAGAAGTATAAATGTTTGCAAGAAGAACGTAAAAGACTCACTTACTGAGATCCATGTATCTATCTACCTTTATAGCTCACACTCAGCCATACATTAGTTACACATAAGTCTTCGATTCCGCTATTGGAGACACACAGCTTGCGTTAAAGACAACTGTACAAACAAAGAGCATGATCATAATCCATTCATTTCTTTTATATTTAATTTCGTTCTGTGTGCAAACGAATTAACCTACTTGTATGCTAGTTCTATGGATTATTCGGTACAACGTATTCAAACAATCAAATATCAAGGAAAACATATTTTTTTTACTTTCTCTGCTTGTGTATTTCTTCAAGAATCGGTGTATTTTATTTGTCCTTGGCACATTTCGTAATGGCACAATATATGTCTGTCACATCTCTTTCTACTCCTCTTTCGGAGTTGAATTTAATTGATGTTTGGCCTTCACGCATTTGTGGCTCAGGCTGGAATATCATAGGAGAAAGCATGCAGGAGGAAGTCAGTCAGGGATAAGTTGAAGGTACCATCCAGGCATTTCCCTGGTGGAACTGAGGAAAATCTTCAATCCGGATGGTCGGTCACTGGTATCAAAATTATGACCTCCTGAATACAAAGCCAATGCTTTACCAACTGAACTAAGACCGCAAGGTCCATTTCTTTTACGTTGAAACCTTAATCCCTGTATTACATGCTTCAAAACTCACATATTTTAATGCAAATTTGTTATGCATCCAGAACTCTTGTGAGTTGTTTTTGTTTCACTATGATGCAAATTAGAACAGACAATGAAATCTGATTTTACCTTCATAAAAGGCACTTTTCGTCTGGCTGTTCTAATTATGAAAAACGTAACAATAACTGAATACTTGGCCTAAGCCAAAGTTGCCTATAGGCCTTAAAATACAATTCCAATTCAAATAACTGAATATTGGTGTTAACGAACTTATTGTATTTCAGAACTTTTAAAATTATCCATCCTTTCTTAACGAAGCTTGGTGATACCCTCCCCTTATCTATTTGAAGAATACTGTACAATGTTGCTAGATAATACTTTGTTACACGCTTTTTATTAACTCACTCTGTAATCATGTTCCATCTCTAGTACAAATCTTGTAATTGATTTTTAACTCACTTTTCGTCATCCGATTTCTTTCAAATTTTGTAAACTTGCTTGCTTCCGATGGTAATACAATATTCAATCATTAGATATACGATAGAATAATCCAGTTAACTGTAATTAATTTAAAAAATAATTATTTAATATGGTCTACTTTATCCTAAAATAAATACTAACCTGCAACGATGTTGGGATTTGACTGGTTGCAGAACACTTTAGGATTTGGGTGTGCGAAGCTCCTAATATAGAAAATAATATTTTTTTTTAAAAAAAATACGATTTTTTTAACCAAGAAAAAATGACTAAAATAATAAATAATAAAAAAAAATTATGAACCGGAAAATAAAAGCGTGGGTGCTACCTTATCATAAACCATATCTAAGAGCACCCATGCCTTTTCTTTATTCATAATTTTTTATTTTTTATAGTCCATTTTTCTTTGCTTAAAACTGCGTGTTTTTTTTAAAAATACCGTTTTTTCGATTGAGACATCTTAAAACCTAAAGAAATGCAAATGGAAGTGAACCAATGCATGAAACAAAGTGATTCAACGTTTGGAGAATATTAAAATTTCTGGGCACGATTTGGGGACTGCTCCATTGCACACACTTCATGGTACTCATACTTTTTTTTCACATATTTTCCTATTTTCTCCACCTTTTGGATCCATATTCGATAGGCTAAGAAAAAAATAATTTTGGTATGGGCCATTCTAGTAATTTTGACTTCGACCCGTTACGATTATTCGTCACACTCTAGTTAAAATCTACAATCACAAACATCCATACCCCAACCGGGATTCGAACCCGGGATCTTCAAGTCGCTGGCCTAGCACCCTAGCTCGATGACATATGATAACTGAGTTTAATTAGGATTAGATTAAGTTAGTTTTCATTGCATCAACTATCAAAAAGTGCTTAGAATGGAGATCTCCCTTCCCCCCTTCCCCCATGTCAATAGGTTTTCATATTGGACTTTTATTTACCTTTCTTTCAAAATATGGATAGTTTGTCTCATATATGAAAAAAGTAGTTTAACATTTGTTCTTTTTAAAGTGTCAATGAACCCAGCTCTTTGCGTATAGGCCTGTCTGCTATTGTTCTTGTCTTATAAACCAAAATATTTACCATAATTTCAGAATCGATGTACTTGAATGACTGATGTTATCATTAATTATACGTATTTGATCCTGTCGCAGGTGGAATTGACAGAACACAAACATTATCATTGCGTGCAGTTAATTTCGTTCTTCTTTGCATTTACTTGTCCTATTTCATCCTTGGAAATGAGGTTAAGGGTTTAGTATGTTGAACAACAAAAACACCAGAATAATGTAATGTATTAGCTTAGTCTTGAACTACATATACATGTCAGATTCTGTTACACTAAATATTGGAATTAATTTAATTAATGGCAATAGCAAGTAAGTGCTTCTGCAAATATACATAAAAGTACAACAACATCTTGTTATTTTGAAGTCTTTTTCTTCACATGTTTAACGAATCGTATACCAATATAATGAACGAGCAATTATTGATCTAAAGAACAAATTTGATTAACAATATGAATTACAGTTTCACCATAATTTTAAATAACTTTGAACTAGAAGCGTTACAAATTCTTTCAACAATTCAAAAAATAAATAAACACATTATTACAAAATTTAACTCGTGTGTTTGTCGTCTGTAATGCACCAGTAAATATTGCACTTATCGTGTTGACATTTCGATTTTGCTGCATCAGTTGTCTTATCGTTATTTTAGATTTTAGAGCTATTTTTAGAGAGAAACATGTGTTTATTATCAATCCATGTTATGTTATATCCGTGTTATGATAAAATATTTTCATATTTTTATTGTTCGTTGTTAATAGGTAATTAGACTCAAACAGATATAAGATTCCAATATATCAAACAGGTAGATAAAAGATTTGCATTATTATTAGATCTCTACCTTCAAAATACGGGACAAAGTGTGTCCAGGTCAGACATTATCCAGTACGCTAGACATGAACATCGAAAATGGGACTCTGCGGGAAAATACGGGACTTGCAGCGTTGGTCTAAGTGATAGATGCATAAAGGCCATAAACATATCTAATGCGTTATATTTGCAGGAGATATTGATTTTCTTGCAGAAAGACATTACTTAACAAGATGCTAAAACAACTGCAAAGAAGTTGCGAAGAATATAGAATGATAATAAAGCTCGTAATGATCCAATTTGTCCCAGCCCCTTGGGTGAAGTCAAATTGACAACATTACTTGCTTTACCCTGTTTTTGCTCAAGGGTTCGTTCATACCAAGTATTAAATAAATAAACTTTTAAAACTCGCCAGGGTGATGACTTCATTGAGTTTGAGTATTAATCAGAAGTTCATTGACGTCCAAAGAAAACTCGCTTGTCTCTATATGTAAACAGCCCAGTCGATGTGAATAAGGTAATCGTGTTTCTGCTTTGTTCCTGAGGTATTTTATATGATATAAAGGTATATGATGTTTCCGAGGATCGTGGTCAAACTGATGCTATGGTAATAACGTTGAAGTCCGGTTAGTTCAAACAAATTTCATTCTACAAAATGGCTTTACATATTCTCGTACATGTTTTATAATTATTTTACTTATGCCAAGTTAAATATGTTGGGCACAGCCGGGTATCATTATAAAAAATTACTGCTATGGGGCCTATTTAGCCATCCTTGAAAATGGTTATATGTCTAATAACTTTGATCTTAAACTATATATTTATATTGATCCAAGCTGTTCGAACCAAGTCAGGTGCTTGCTCCAATCAATAATGAAAGTTGGCCGTTATTTTAAAATAAAAGGGTGGTCAAAACTTGTTAGGTATATTTATTCAACATACGGTTATAACACTGCTTCTAATTCTCCTATGGATATGGTATGAACCGATCCGACACTTAGGACAATCTGGCCACATTAAGAAGTTCAGTAAAACAAAGGAAGCCTACAATTATACCATTATGTTCAACTCATTCATTCTAATTCTCCTCTCAATGTGGTGTAAGCCGAGCTGAACCGACTTCACTACCTTCACCTATAATTTGTGGAATAGTTGATCTTTATAAAATTGACTAAAATAACATAAAAATACAAACCTTTTCGGCACATATCACCATTCTAAAACCTGCGTACACTAAATTAATCTATATATTTTTTATAAATTGTGTTAAACTCATGTAATGTAGGGATCCTTATGAGCTTTTGTCCTATGGCCATACGATAATGATCTTATGGTCATGTGATCGCTTTGGTAGTCATACCAGAAAATTTACCCATAACTTCTGAACAAATCTTCTAAGATTTTACGCTTTACTCTGACATGTGACAAAGTGATTAGAAGTAAATCAATTCAATACCTACGGACATAAAATCGTACTTCGTTTCGAATGATTTTCCATCCCTTGTCTGGGTGCAAAAGGTGTGATTCTAGAACAAAGCTTTTGACTTTTCAAAATTTGCAATTTTTAAAATGAAATTAATGATTGTACACCTGGATATTTTTAACCGTAAAGTTAGTCTCTTCCATTGTCCAATTTTTAAGGATCATTTTTCTATATCCATACAAGTATGAACCTGTGCGTCCACAAATAACACAATGTTCTTACCAGAATGCAGACAAGAAGATAGATGAACTGGCATCCAATGATAATAATTCATCTTGTAGCAATAATCATATCGATAATGGCGAACAATTATTGCGACAATTTATTGACAATTTTGACATGTCTGCTGTCAGTTTATACAGAGAATAATACAGCGATAACTTCCGCAATAAACTATGCACAATGAATTATTACACAAACATGTGTAATCCCTGAGCAAATTCGAGGCTTGTAGCATCATTTACAAAGGGGGGGCGGGGGGGGGGGGGGGAAAAACATGAAGCTTCAAGTCCGTAGCAAAAGTGACGTGGAATCTGGAAGCCTAGCTCTTTAGCCTATGATATTGTACACTACTGATTCTTTACCATCATGTATAAAATTTCAAGAAAATCGTAAATAGTTGAACAGACAGTATTCTATGAATTAGGTCACTTGACATGGAATGCGTTTGTTATAATTTGTTCTCTTTCAATTATATCTAACGATCTAAGGGCTTTCTTTTATCGAACGAAAATCCTTCAAACAATTCCAAGAATCTAAAGCATGACGCAACAGCTCTAGGATTTTATTTGTCTGATACCAGGGTTTCAGTCTAATGCATGAAATTATTCTCCACTGTATAAAAGACCAATTACCTGAGATCAAAACGGAAACATTCGCAAATATATAGAGACAATGTAAATGATCATCGCATCCATAGAAGTACCAAAATCACATCTCATGGCTTGTCTGCGTAAGGTACGGAAGAAATCTGCAGCGGATTGTAGTGGAGCCTGTCTCATCATGTGCAGTTTGTATCTCTCTACTATGATGTTACGCTTCTTTAAAAAAATGCTGTAGTAGAATATCCTTTATTCTATCCAAAGACAGATCCTGGATCAATTCCGGTGCAACTAAGTCTTTTAAGGTTGCGAACAATTCATGCCCTATTGCTGATAAGAAAAGTGGTACCTTCTTTTCCATCTTAACTTCATAGGCTTCACAATGCATACTGAACTGTTTCAAATACACTTCTATTTCCATTATGTTCGGATCAAATGGCTGTAGTATTTGATTTCCAATCATGTTACTGGAAAATGTAAAAAAAGAATTCCAAATCTTCTTAATGTATTGATCAAATGTCAAGTCTCCCTCGTTGGGCGCATAACTTCTTCACAATGACTGCGCCAAAATGCTATAATTTTGCTATATTCAACCAGAATTCATAGCAAACAATATAACATATATAAAAGTAGTTATATACAATCTTGACGACATGAATACCCTTGACCTGAAAATTGAAACATTGGATTGATAGAAACTTTGAATATCTAAGTCAAGTTTCCATTTATTGAAAACGTAAATTATGTAGACACAACTTCACATAACAGTAATACCTTTCTTCTTTTCAGTTTCGAAAACGCTAACGACATCTAAATCATTGAAGAGTGAACGATTGTTCGAATAAATCTTCCATCCATGTATTAGCAGTATGTAAACGCGGAGATGCATTTCCACGCATCCGCACACTCGGACGCTCGCATAGAAAGTCAAGGTTGTCAAACAGTTATTGATTAGATACCATGTCTAAAACAATTTGCAATCTATAGAATTTTCGAAACAGCCGCTAAGAAACAAATCATAAACGTATCTAAACATTTGAACAGTGTAGCCAAATCAACCTTTGAAATAACTTAAGGAAAAGCCTAATTCAACTTATAACAGTCAGATGGTAGTACGAATAACCCTATGCTGCTTCTTCTACAGTTAAAATACGGAACGAACTACCGTAAACCTTCCTCGTGTTATTATTTTGTGGTACATTCTAGGACAGGTAACACAGCACAGGTACATTCTAGGAAAATGCTACGAATATACAAACGATATTCTACGATATTCTTCGTATATGCGTAGAATATTCTACGAATATCTGAATGTCCGAAATGAGCGCATATCCTAAGGATATTCTTCTGGATAGTCTAAGTATATTACACGAATACGTTGAGAACAATTTTTTTTTTTTTTTTAGATATTCTCCGAATATCCTGAAACTCCAACCCAGAATATCCTTTTCATATTCTAAAAAGAATATCCTAGGAATATCCTTATTTGATCCCAAATAGTATGGGACATTGCGAATCTAAATAAGATATCCATGGGATATCCTCTGCTTTTTTGAAACAGTGCAAATGATACATACATAATAGGAAATTATATATAAATATAATGTTGTCTATCGTTTCAGCATTCTGCTGTATTATCCTAATCTATCTGAAATAATTACAATAATTTTGTATAATTTGATTTTAAATATGCAATTCTTTACAACCGGTTTTACAAAAGAGTGGAAGTAGTCTTTTTAAAATTTGAAACTGTTAAAGTTAATACTTCTTTCACTTAAAAGGGTATATGAAAATATAAGAAACCAACTAACTAACTCGATGGCTTATGGAACTCACAAGTTCATCGCCGCAGTAACAAACGTTCGCCATTGGATTTTATGCTGGGCAACATCAAGCCAGTTTTCATCGCGAACACCTACTTCTCGAAAATCTCTTCTAATATTGTCCTCCCAACGACATCTCGGTCTTCCCAATGGTCTCCTTCCATCTATCCTTCCAAACCCAACCAGGATAGAATATAATCTTCGTTTTCCCCCCATCCGAGCTACATGGCCTGCTCATCTTAGTCGTCGTGATTTCATTATTTTTACAACATCGGATGAGTGGTAAAGTCCGTGAAGTTCTTCGTTATTCTGTCTCCTCCATTCCCCAGTCATCTCGTCCCGTTTCGGCCCGTATATCTTTCTCAGAATCTTATTTTAAAATACACGTAATTTATATTCATCTGCTAGGGTCGTACTCCAACTTTCGCAACCGTAAAGTATTATCGGCAGAATAACCGTTCTGTATGTTTTCAATTTCAATTTCCTTGATAATAATCGCGATGTTAGAAGTTTTTGGACTGAATAGAAACACGCGTTCCCCGATACTAAGCGACTTTTTATTTCTTCCGTGACCTCATTTTTGCTTGTTACGTAAGCTCCCAAGTATTTAAATGTGTTTACTTTCTCTATGACCTCATTCCTAATTCTTATATTCTTAATTCCTTCATTCCCTGTGTTTCGGCTTGTTATCATGTATTTTGTTTTATCTATGTTTACCTGTAGACCTATCTTATCGCACCCTTCTACTAAGACATCGGTGTTGCTTTGTAGTGCATCTATATCGTCCCCTATTAAATCTACATCATCCGCGTATACAAACAGTTGATTCAAACCATTCAATGATAGTCCCTTTTTGTCCCCTTTAATTTTTAAAATCGCATATTCTAACGCAAAGTTAAACAGTAGTGGGGACAAGGCATCGCCTTGTTTCAATCCGTTGCGAATCTTGAAACTATCTGACATATTATTACCTATCCGTACTCTGCTTATGGGGCCTCTGAGACACATCTTCACTAGTTCAACCAATTTTTTCGGAATTCCAAATCGTATCAGGATACTGTATAACTTTTCCCTTTTGATAGAATCATATGCTTTCTTAAAATCAATGAATAGCTGGTGAACCGTCCCATTGTATTCCCATTTCTTCTAAAAAATTTGTCTCAAGGGAAAAATCTGGTCCAACGTGGATCTATTTCTTCTAAATCCACATTGGTGATCTCCAATTATTTCACCTACAAATACACTTAGGCGTGTTAACAGAATATTATAAGCAACCAACACCTATAAAAATTATTTTCGTTGACTCGATGTTGTAATATTTTTTTAGGAACACCAGCATTATCGGACTCAAATTAAAGTTTGCTATGCTTTTTCTGTAATTTCTGACTGCTTCTCTTTTGAGATTGTACTCATCAGATTCATCGGTATATGAGGCAAAACTAAGGCACATGCAGGAAACTTTTTTTCTCTTCCTCTCTCATTCTCTCTCTCTCTCTCTCTCTGTCACTAACACACACCGAAAATATTCGGAAACCAAGTATTATTATATAGTATTTTAAAAGGCCAATGATGGCTAGCGGCTGTTTTGTAGTTTCAAACCTCATAAAATTAACATTGTATCCGCCATGGGTTCGTTCTATTCATCTCTTTTTTCGCGCACGCTAGACCGTCAGTACAAATTGTGTATCTCCTTATTTTATTACAGTACGTGAGTATCTATCTATCTATCTATCTATCTATCTATCTATCTATCTATCTATCTATATATATATATATATATATATATATATATATATATGGGGGGCTGGATGGATAGTCATCCGTAAGGCAAGGGACAGGGAAATTGACCATAAAGTAAGAATTCCACCCCTGTCCCTGACGCTTGCAGGAAGAGCTTGCAGCAGAGACCATGCCAGGCGTCGAAAAACTAAAGGACAATAATATTTTTCACCAATTGATCTTTTATTTTCAGTCGGTTTCTTCCCAACATATGAAAGCAATAAACTTCCTTCAAAGTATTTTCATTTTGAATACTCAAGAATTTTTGTCGCAGTATTTTATTTTCAGAGAAAGAAAATTTTACCCTGCTTATTTTTCTTCAACATAACGCAAAGCGGGTGCGAAAAAAAGAAAATTGTATAGGATAGGGTGAGGTGCTGAAATCGGACACTTTTCTGTCTCGATTCTTTTTCTATGTAAACGAATTCTTTCATTCAGCACTCAATATTTCTTCAACCCTTATGAATTTCTTCTTGCACATTTTTAGAATTTTATTTCTCAACAAGTAGAGATGGGTCGCTACCGGAATTTCTCGATACTCCCGATACTTATTCCTCACTTCGATACTTAATGTTTAATATTCCATTCGTTTTTTCACAATGTCTTTCAATATATTAAATAATACACTGTAAAAAGTGTACCTCTGAATTAGCAGTACAAAACCGAGATTTTGTATTCCCAATTTTTGAGAGGCAGTGGCGAACCCAGGATTGGGTTTAGAGGAGCGGCTCTTTGCTCCCAGCTCTTGGGAAGGAACAGATTAATAGAAACAAAAAACGAAGGCGAAAAAAGAAAGGAGAAAACAAGGAAAAGGGGAAAGAAAAGTGACACAAGACATGGAAATAAATGAAATACTAACGCTTATGAATACACAGTTTCCATCTCTTTCCCCCTGCCCTAACTGTCTTGTGTTTTTATCCTTGTGCGGCACAAATATCTTTCAGTAGCTATCACGAATATCATTTACTGCACTTAATTCCTAGAAGAAAATATTTGGAAAGCCGTTCGTGGAATCGATCCAGAGACCTTACGAACAAGAGTCTGACACGCTGACCTCTTAGCTACACAGACCATAACAAATGTGTTGTTAAATCAGCCATTAAACTAGCTACCTTCAGTGGTTTATATATATACATCCTAGATTTCAGATCTTTTTTTTTTTTTTTTTTTTTTTCCGACAGCAAATGGGATTTATTTTCTTGCAATCTTTCAAGAAAATAAATCCCATTTGCTGTCGGCGTGCTTATTCGTCAAACCCAACCGGTAAGAGTTAAAAGAATTTTTTTTAGAAATTCTGCTTTCAAAGTGTTTTTGGAAGAAGTGGGTGATGTAAACGGTTGTGGATTTAAATACAGCAACGAGAACACGTTTTGTCAGCTACCTAGCGTTGCGTATTGGTAGAACATTGGTTTACGAAAAAAGAAAACCTAGTTCGGACCTCGGCGAGTGGGCGAGGTCTTTTCTTCTTTTTTCCTTAAAAAAATATTTTTAAAAGTTTAAATGTATTATTAATAATCCCTTTCTCTAACACTTTCAAAATTGTTTTTAAAATTGCAGTTATTTTTTTTTTAATTAAGATTTTTTCTTCTACTTGACTTAAAAATAAAATTTTCAAGTTCAAGTTCAAACTTTTAGTAATAATTGCTTTCTTCCATTTGTCGTAGATTATATAAAATTAATGACCATGGGTTAGGGTAGGTTAGGTAAGGTCATGTTCGGTTATGTATCTTTATACTATCGTTTCTTTCTTTCAAAATACATTTCGATTTGTTTTTGCGAACGTGACTTTAGCTAACTTCCGCTAGCCCATGGTAACAAACAATGCAACTCTGGGGGGGGGGGGAGCAGGCCTCGGTTGGCGGTGGACGTATGTAAAAGTGCTACATTGCGTATTCTCACCGCTAACCGGGGACTGCGCCCGCCGAGGCGCACGCCGCCCATCTTCCTTCGGACGCACTGTGCTCCCTTGCACACCTCGGGGGCCAGACCTGGTTTATGTATATATATACTAACTTTAAGTAGCATTTATTTGTATGTCAAAGCAATTAATAATAATAAATGAGAATATATAAAATATATTTTGAAAGAAAAAAGAAAATCCACCTCATACCCTGTTCCTGCTACATCTACAGGGAGTGGGAGGGAATCAGTGAACGTTGGTAATTAAAGACACACTTTGTGGAGACGGTATTGAATTGGGTGGCAGGATCCAATGAGGAAGGAGATAGCTGACTCATTACAAGTTGCTGTTGTTTATGTAATTCAGCGTGTCCGATGAAGCGAAGAAGTTAGTTAGTTGATGGAAAATATCATATTTATTTTGTTACGAGATCGCAGATCCGCAGAATATCGATAGTTTACAATAACTACTGTGTTAACATAACTAGAATAAACAAGTATCGTTGGTCTGATGAATATCGTGTCGACCTCTCGTGCCTCGGTTCGCGCGTTCGAACCCTGATCAATTCAATTTAAAAAAAAAAGAAAATTTGGTTAATGAGTTGGAGCCTGGCACACACAATTGTCTATTTTTTTAAAAAAATATTTTAAATTATATTCGTATATTATTATATTCATATATTCACATTTACAGTGTGTAATTTGTGTGAATGTGTGAATTGATTAATGTTTTTTAAGCGTAACACTCGCCCGGGATAGGGTGGGGTAAAAGGATCCTGGAAGGATTTGTTTTAAATTTTTAAAGGCCTTTAGGAATATGAGGATCAAGCCGGGATAGGGTTGGAAGAGTGTGTTGGAAGACAAACAGCCAGGGTCTATTTATAGGTACCATCATATCGTTTGAAGGGTATAAGTGAGGAAAAATCTTGGAAACCCTCACTAAGAATAGTCGATCTGTGGAATCCATCCCAGAACTTTCCGATTGTTAACCAACGCTCTAGAACTTTTTTGAAACGTTGTTTACCCTAAGCGGGCATTACTTGTTCCATTTCATAAACCTGTTTAACCTATATGGACTGATATTTTTAGAATTAAGTTAATATCACACACACAAACATTGATGCCCGAGGCGTACCACTAACTAGGAACACTACCGAGATGATAATCTGGCAGAAGCGCAATTTTGCACGGAATCGATGACACACTAACCAAAAAGGCATTATACAAATTTTTACGCACTGCACTCAAAAGTTGAAGATCAAAATAGTAAAAAGTTTGGAAGTCATCGTATCTGTGACGTCATAGTCAAGCCTCCGACGCCATTCACTGTAAATATAACGACCAAACCAGTATTTGCCAGATACTAACTTGGTGCAGCGGTAATATATATTTTTATATGTTCATATTTAATATTAATAATTGCTTTGGCACACAAACAAATGCTAGTGAAAGCTAGGAATATATATATATGTGTGTGTGTATGTCGCCCCAAAAGGCTTCTGCCACTAACTGGGAGGAGACTCCTTAATTCCTCTTGCTAAGGCTTAAGAGAACCGACCTGGGTAGCCGCCTAATGTCGAATCCATACGTTCACGTCGTGGGGCCTGTTAGTACCCAAGCAACTGCTTGGCGAACGAACATGGATGGGCTGCTCACCAACCCGCATTAGCTGACAGCGTGGTGGGTCAAATGTCAGCACACCTCCTTTCTTTACACATGATGATACAAGTAAGGAAACAGCCTCAGCGGACCTCGTTGCCTGGAAGACGGAATGCAGCTTGCAACGGCAGCGGTCAGTCTTCAGGAAGTCAGAGGGTCAAAATGCCCGGCTTTGGATTGTAGACTGCCAGGACACCGACACGGCAACTCGAACGGATTTCTAAGTGGCGACCCTCAACTGTAAATCGCTTGCAGGAGAGGACAAATTAGAAGAATTGCAGAATGAACTTAAGAGGATTAAGTGGGACAACATAGGACTATCAGAAGTGTGGAGGAAGAATGAAAAATAGTTGGAACTGCCGTCGGGGCACACGTTCTACTTTAAAGGAACAGAAACTGGAAAAGCGACAAGCGTTGGCTTTATAATTAATAAAGACCTGAAGTCACGGATCACAGAAATTGAAGAAATTTCAGATAGAATCACACGGGTGGTTGTAAAGATAAACAACAGATACAGTATGGAAATTATACAAGTGTATGCTCCAACATCCTCACATCCGGAGGAGGGAATCGAAGACCTATACGAGGAGATACAGAAGATTTTGGATACTAGCAAATCGCATTACAAAATTGTAATGGGAGACTTCAATGCGAAAGTAGGAGCCAAGTAGAGCAGTGACAAGAAAGTGGGAAACTTTGGATTTTGCAAAAGAAACAAGAGAAAAGAGAAGTTAGTGGAATTCTCAGAAGCCAACAGACTGTTCATTTCCAATACATTTTTCAAAAAACCGCCCCAGAGGAAGTGGACATGGAGAAGCCCAAATGGGACCAAAAACGAAATAGACTACGTTCTATCGAATAACAAGGCAATTCTGCAAGACGTGTCTGTTCTGAAAAGTTTCAGTCTCGAGTGATCATAGGATGGTGAGATGCAAGCTGATACTAAATACTAGACTTGAGGGAAAGAAGCTTATCAGAGGAAAATCGCCACTTCTAGATCTGGAAAATCTAGAGAAAAACAGACAGACATTCGAGATAGAACTAAGCTACAGATTTAGCATCTTGGAAGAGTTAGAGGATGAAGAAGACATCGATAGCAGAAATAAAATACTAACCGAGATAATAAGAGAGACAGCCAAAAAAATACCAGGCACCAGAAAGAAAAGAGAGAGTAAAATCTCAGAAGAAACTAAACTCTTGATGAAGAAAAGAAGGGAAATGAAAGAAAAGGAAAATTACATAAAAAGGATTGAATACATAGAACTAAATAAAACCGTAAGGATGAAAATAAGAGAGGATGTACGAAGATATAACGAAAATCTTGTTAGAAATGCAATCGAGGAAAACAAGAGCCTGAAGAAAGCCAAACAACAGCTCATGATAGGGAAAAAGCAAATAATTGCAGTTAAGAGAATCAGACGGGACCGTAACCAGAAATAGGGAAGAAATTAAACATATTGTGAACATATTATAGTTCTACATATAATCACTTAACACTTTCAAACAATAAACTTTCCATAATATGCACTATTATCACTGTTTCACAGAAAAAAAGAAAGAAACTATATATAATCTCTTATGTAAATCCCACCAGTAGTCAACTGTGCCAACGACTTGGATCCAGTGTTTGTTCGAGTTCATTTTCAAAATGTATACAGGGTGTTCTAAAAATGTTGATTTTTCTGCCAAAGAATTTTTATCGATATAGCTAGTACACCCGACTAAATTTTTTTTAGAGTGGCAAATGTGATCGACTCCAATTTAAAATTATTGATTACTTAGTATTAACTTTATTTTATTTAATTGTGTGTTCAATTTTACTTAAATAACTCTCGTTTCTATAAAAATATTTAATTTTGTTGTAAATTCCGAGAAATAATAAAGATGGCGGGCAGAGATTTTCAACGTGATCTCTTTTAGCATTGAGCATATGGTAAAATACACACACATACGTATAGTATGACGTAGATGAGTCATTCCACTTTTCTTTAAGCGGCGATCTTTGGTACGAACAGGAAATCATCCCATCAGCACTGCATGCGTCATTATTATGAACAATAAAGTATAACAGAGAAATGAAAGATACTGTAACCTCAATAAATGTCGTCATCTTGGAAATCATATAAAAAGGGCTACGAAGCTGTAATAAGCTCTCGAACGCCACCACGACACCATTGGAGAGGTCTCTAGAAGGAAGCTCTGCATTATTTTTTTTATCCAGAAGTAGCATTTCTTTTTCTCAGAAGAAGTCTTTTTTATACAACTTTAAGATGTCATTAGGAGAACACATCTTTCAACTTTGATTCTGATGTAGGTTTCTTGGATTCTAAATACTTGTGCTTGAATAAGACCCTTTTGCCTAAACTACGTACATGCTTTGTTAACCAAATTAGAATTTCCTTTCATGAATCGATTACATCTCTTTAGTGTGTACTGTAAGCTCATGTTATAAGTTCACGTGTTGAGAATCTGCGCTTTTAAGGGAAATGTAAAATCATTTGCCTTTTCATTCCTAACGTTATAACTTAAACCATCCCGAGAGAAAACACTATTTTAACTTAATTTTCGTTGAACGTCCTTCTCGTAAGCGCTCACCTTTTGATCTGAGTTACGCTTATTTCACGTTACTTATCCCCCAAATAGCCAAGACTAAATCTACAGAAATTACACTCCCATACAAATAGCGAGAGATTTCCCTCCAAACGTTCACATTTCTCTACAGACATTAGAAAGAATCTACAGACGTTCACATACAATTTCGAGACGTTCACAATATTTGAAAATTTCTACAGAGAATTGTACTACTCCGAGGAATAACTAGGAAATGAAGACTCAGAAGAAAATGATGTAGAAGTCCCAGACGTAATGAAAGAAGAAGTGGATAACGTCCTGGAAAATCGCCAGGAGAAGGTGGACTCACAGCAGAGATATTTAAACGGGGAGGTGAAAAAATGAAAGAGGAACTTGCTAAATTATTCTCGATGTGCCTGAGGAAGAGAGAAATACCCTCAAGTTGGAATAAGGCTATTATCATTTTGTTGAACTAGAAAGGGGACAAAGAACGGGTGGAAAACTACAGACCAATTAGTTTACTGTCAGCTCTATATAAAATGTTCACCAAAGTTATTTTGAATAGTATTTAACGAGGGAACAAGCCGGATTTCGTCGTGGACTTAACACTATGGACCACATACAAACACTGAATGAAGTTATGAA
>JAGDQP010013731.1:0-20192 GCA_022664845.1 Lepisma saccharinum
TCGGGAAACTCTTAATATATCATTGGCAATATAACGAGGTCATTACAACTATTTTCGCGCCATCTTTGAACGTTGTTATGAACCTGAAAGACACGGATTTGGCACTTCTCTCCTTTAAGTGTAGGGTCCCGTGAACCTAACAACTAACCCAATAGCAACGCTATTTACTAAGCAATGGAACCTTTTTTAGAAGTAAATACATTCATACGTAGATATATATCTCGCAGTAATATTGTATGTTTTGCATATTACAATATTATTGTAATTGCGTAAAGTACGCCCTTGGCGAAGAAAGGTGTTAATTGTATGTATGTTCTGTATTTTATACTTCCTGTAACACAAGCTGTAACTTACACTACTCGATATTACTATCATTGATCAAATGCTGCTTTTTCATTTTATACTTACAAGGAAAGGATCCCAGCCCTGAGAGCTGGATTTAGTGACGTCGAAATACAAATTTCGCAAACTTTGAGCTAAATCCAGCTCTCAGGGTTGGGGTGTCTCCCCTTCTTATTATTGGACACTATCTGCAGTACATATGATTTAATCTGCTAGTCCAGATGAAATGTACGTACATAGCAAAGAAAACAGGACGTAATGTAAGTAATTGTACCCATGATTTATACGTCCAGTTCATTGGGACACTTTAGTGTTACCTTGTCACAAACTGCTTGTCAGTGTTATACGTGGTTTTGGAAGCTGATGACAAGATGAAACTCCTTACACATAATTTTAATTGTATCTGTAAATAATTAAATATTCAAACATCAGTAATTAAAATTATGTGTAAGGAGTTTCATCTTGTCATCAGCTTCCAAACCCACGTATAACACTGATAAGCAGTGTGTGACAAGGTAACACTAAAGCGACACGACATTCAGTGTTCCAATAAACTAGACGTATAAATCATAGGTACAATTACTTACATTACTTCCTACTTTCTTTGCTGTATACGTACATTTCATCTGGACTAGCAGATTAAATCATGTGTTCTGTACGTTCATTTCATACACACTGGCAGTATAAAACAAAGGTACAGTACGTACATTTCATACAGATTGGCAGTACAAAACAGACGTACTGTATGTACATTGGAACAGACAGGAAGTATAAAACATACATACCGCACGTACATTTGATACGGACTGGCAGTATAAAACAAAGGTTTAGTACGTACATTTGATACGGACTGGCAGTATAAAACAAAGGTGTAGTACGCTAATTTCATACAGACTGGCAGTGCAAAACATACGTACTGTGCGTACATTTGATAAGACAGGTTATATAAAACATACGTATTGTACCTATATTTCATGCAGGGAGGCAGTACGAAACATTCTTATTATACATCTATTTTGATCTGCCCAGGAGGTAAAGAACATACGTACATACTCTTACACAGGATTGACAAATGACGTCATTTCTTTTATACGTACAGTACGTCTATTTCCTACTCCTGCGGTTCGTTAGTACGCTGCAGAACAAATTATACGTAAAGCGGTCAAGTCAGCCAATATACGGAAAAACGTCTTCCAATGAACTTATTTCCGTATAGTTTGAAGTGCCATTTTTCTCAGTGTACTACACTCAAAAAAATTGTTGGTGTTTATTGCCACCCCAAAAGGTATAATAGAACACCTCTACCTCTACACCAATTACAGTGCTGGGTAAGACCAATTCTATTGTTGGTTAACACCATCCGGGGTGTTCAACACCGTTTCTGTTGTTGACAAACACATCTACCGGTATTCAGAAACACCGTTAGGAGTGTTAATAATAAACACCATTCAAGGTGTTCCGTAGCACTTCTAGCGCTGCACTTTAACACTCCTAACGGTGTTTCTGAATACCGGTAGAGGTGTTTGTCAACACCAAAAACGGTGCTGGACACCCCCCATGGTGTTAACTAACACTAGAATTGGTGTTACCAAGCACTGTAATTGGTGTAGAGATAGAGGTGTTCTATTACACCTTTTGGGGTGGCAATAAACACCAATATTTTTTTTGAGTGTACACTGTACAGGTAGGTAATGAATTGAGAGAGAAAACACATTAATTAAATTAAGGGACGGGTTATCTAAAATCTACTTCTCATTTGCCGTTTTCAGAGTTACTCAAACTTAGCCTATTTTCCCCTTCAAAATGTATGTACAATATGCACTTAGTGATCTCAAAAATACATTACACAATTTAAGAGTAATATTTCAGTTTTAGATTAATTTATATTTAACTCACAGGCATGTAGTACCTCGGGGTGACCCAGAAGTGTGTGCGCGTAGTCACAGGATCAATTCCCGCCGAGGTCGATTTGATGGTGTAGTTCGGTGGCCATTTTAACAAAAAACTGTGGCCCTGTCCTGAGAAGCTTACACGCTGGTTTAGAGCGTTAATACGAACTCAAAACTGGCATGTAAGGCTGAGAAAAGACGTTCCTCGGCGAGCATTTTGTTACAGCTAAAACGAGCGCTTAAAAACTAGAGCTAAAGCATTTCTGATTTGCATTATGCGCCTCGGTCAACTCACATGGCATTAGGACTATATTACACCGTTGATGTGCATGCTTATTTAAGGACATTTATCTATAGAACTTCTAGGGTCAAAACCCTTACTCCCTTAAAGAACAATAAATTTGGTTGCTTTCTGAAAATACCTATGGAGCATTAAGAAATGGCTGTGTATTATGCAAAATACGAACTTGAAATATGCACAATACTTGCTTAGTACATTTGAAGACCTGAATTGCAAAACATCCCAAGTCCACCGGATTATTCTTTTCGGGAGGAACAAAAACAGTCCAAGGTCTTGGTATGTTATTCCATTCTGCTGAAATCATTTTGTATTAAGAAAAGCTTGTTGAGTTGGGATTAGGATGTAATATTTATGGAAGTGGATAGTTCTTGGAACATACCACCGAACAGGGAAAATGCAAATACGAAAAAAAGTGGATTTTGGATATTTTGTAATTCAGGTCCTTCATTTCATTGAAGACCAATAAACCGTGCTCAAAATGAAGTAACAAATACCTCCTATCACACTTGATTTCTTACTACACAAAAACAAAAATACTAATAATTGTGCAGGCGTACATAGCGTTGCTAGGGTGGGGACAGCTTTATTTCACTTGCGCGTTGGAAAGCCGGAAGAGAGATATTGTTTATGTATAGAAAGCAGACGACACCTTCTCCTGCGCTGTGCTTTACACTCTTTCACCGGCCAGAATAGCCTGCCGCGTCTAGGTTGTCATAGCAACCAAACAGCTCATCGCCCGTCAACTGAAAGAAATTCGCTTCTGCCTAACGCAAAGTAAGTTAAACTGTCCCCGCCATAGTAAGCACATATAGCTGCATTTTTTGAAGGTTCATAAAAGTAGCATCGTCAACTTCCAGCATCATAATATTTACTTCTTGCAGGACACAAAACTGGTTTTAAAAACTATTTGTTTTTTTCTCTGTAGGGATTTTATTATATCTATTTCATTTTCTCTCAAAAAACATTCGTTATTCGAAACAATAAGAGAAGTGCACCTTCACTAAGTTTACTTGGCGAGCCGCTACTGGTTCAAGTTAGAAACATTTAATTATTATTATTATCAAGACGAAAAAATATTTGAGGGAAGCAATGTGTAGTAGTTTCCTATCCACGAATGTTATTTAATGGTTTTGCTAATTGCCCATTAACATATAAAGATTCAATTTGTAATAATATTTAGTGTGGCGTATCGAATGCGATTAAACATTGCAGCCTTATAAAATAATTAGTACAGTATTTGGTTACTTACTATTACTACTAAATAGCGAGAGGAGAAAAAAGAGTAATTTGTCATAATGTGAAGGTGGAAAGAGGAAAGGGACGGGAGGAGAGAGAAATGAAGATAAGGAACTGCGCGGGGGCGCTACAATACATGGGCCTAGGGATCATAGACTCATAAATCCAGCCCTGTTGTCACCACTGCTATTTAACTTTGCGTTAGAATACGCCAATCTAAAAATAAATGAGGACAAAAAGGGACTAACGTTGAATGGCTTAAACGAACTGTTCGTATACGCGGATGACGTAGATTTATTAGGGAACGACGCAGATGCACTACAAGGTAGCACCGATGTCTTAGTAGAAACTTGCAATGACGTAGGTCTATAGGTGAACGTAGAAAAAAACAAAATAGTTGATAAGAAACGGAAACACAGAGGATGAAGGAAATAGATACGTAACAATTGAGAATGAGATCATAGAGAAAGGAAATAAATTTAAATATTTGGGAACATATGTATGTAGCACGATAAAGATAATAGTTCTATCTTTTCTCATCAAATATATTATAAACTTTCATCATCAAACTATTTCAGTAAATTTTTCGCTTAATAATTGATTTTCTAGATCATTTCATTCATTATAAATTATTTCGATAATCATAACTTATTTCAATAAAAGTAAATTATTGTATTCATCATAAATGATTTTATGTAATAATTTATTTCATAACAATTCGTTTCATAATAATTTATTTTACTTTCATTATTAACAATTTCATTTTTGTTGATTTCATTAATGATTAAGTTAGGTAATTTTATGGAGTTCGTTTTGATCATATCTTCTGCCCACATATTGGTTTTTCTTAGGCTCGACCTTACGAAAAATATTTACGAAGGTCAACCTTACGTTTATAAAAGAGATTAGACGCTTGCAGCCAGTGGTTCGCAGCCTTTTGAAAATTTCTTTCTTCCAAACTCTTTATACATTTCTTCGACCAAATTCGTAGTTGGTATTTCATTTTCGTTGACCTTTTCCAAATATGGGCAATGGTTCTTCTTCTTCCTTTTCCTTTACAGTAGTTCCTCCCGACTTCTTGGACGTTTCTGCCAAATCTTGACGTTCCATTTTAACATTGTTATCTTTGATTTCAGAAAATAGTTTTAGATAATGTTCTACATTCATCATTGAGTAGCTTTACATTGGATGGAGATAGACCCTTTTTACTGGTGGCTTCTTTGCTTATCAATTTGATATAACAATTTTTCAATTTTCCTAAATTTAATGCCTATGGTGCTCATTTCCAATTATTCATTTCTTCCATAGGATACTTTTGTATCTTGATTCTTAAAGAAACATAATTGTCGACAATCATTTTGATTCTGGTAATAATTACTTGCATCTTCTACTTTGTTAGGAATGCTATTACAAACTGGATTTAAAACAAAGCTAGTAGGCGAAGCAACACAAATATTTTTGCCCATTTGCTTTATTGGTACTCAACGAAGGGCTGACAACATTCTCTCCTTCTTTCTTTCTTTCAGCAGTCAGTTTGGCTTCACACTTCTTCTCCTCCATCGACAAACTACTCTCATCGTTATCACCTGTTCTTTCTTGACTCTGAAGAACTTTTGAGGTAATACGATTCTTCTGCGACATTCCTCCTAGTACCGAACCATTTCTTTTAGTTTCTAGAATCGGTTGTTTTAGTTCCATTGTAAATTTGTTTGGATTTACAGATTGTCAGCTGTTCACTGATTTAAGACCTTGATGTTAAGAATTGTTTCCTTTAGTTGTCGAAGTATCTTGACGTCTGCTTTTCAGAATTTCTATGTGTTGAACAACTTCTTGACATTCCTTTTCAACCGAGGCAATATTGGTTTCTAGGGTTTTGATGTAATTAGATTGTTTTTCATATTTTGTTTTGATATCTGTGATATCTTTGGTTAATGTTTGGTATTCGCTCTTTATGGTATCATCATGATATTGTTTTAGAAATGTCACACATGTCCCATAAAATTGGTTTTCGGTTTTCTTTGCCTCTAGATTTTCTTCGTCTTATTCGCTTTCGTTTTGGAAATCTTTGAATGGTCTTTTCCAAAATTCTTGCACAACTTCCATTATGCTTTGCTCAGATCTTTCTTTTAAAGTGTTTATTTCTGATTGGTATTTCCAAATTTCGTTGGAGACATTCACGTCTCTATCAGCTATCGAGGATAGAATGTTTCTGCTCCATTTATATTCTGAATATCGAGTCATCATTTGTAATGGAAATGTTGATGGTCGTACTAATCGTCCTTGGCTCGTGCTCTGCGTTGTGACGCCACAACGCAGAAATGTAGTTTCTTCATAGTAAACATCCTCTGATAAACTTCCCAATTGAGCTTTATATAAACTGTTCATAAGTATCCGGCTAGCACGATTGCCTTCCATTCCATTACGCAGTTAATGCATTACTCGAATAGCAAGTACTTGTAAATTACGCCAAGGTGCCCCTAGATAACTCAAGGGCTTATCTGCTGCTATCTCTTGCTAGATTTTACAACTTCTTGTAGCATTGGCTCCATCTTCTCCGTTATTTCAAATACTTTTCGAGCTTAAAATGCCCCTAAAATTCTGAACTCTTTCAGAAAGCGGTCTTTCATCTACTAAAAGTCGTAGACTTGAATTGAGCCACCATGTTAAAGGTTATATTTCAAATGCTGTCCGTCAACCATTGCATATTTTGAATGCTACTTCAATTCTGGAAATCTCTTTCACAATATTTTGACTGTTGTCAAGAACTTGTGGCTTCCGCAACTGAGCTTCACGTTAATACACATGACTCTCTACAACCAATAAGTGCTCCCTGTTGATGAAAGACAACTCCATCAAGAGTTATCGATTGTTTCACAATTTAAGAAACACAATTCTTTCTACAGTCGTCGTCCTATCTTCTCTTGACTATTCCAGCGCTTTTCTTTTCTTCTCACAAATTCAGCCACAGCCATAAGCCATAGGTAGCTGTCACCATAGCCACCTTCTTCCATTTTATTCCTCTGTGTTCTTCTGCTTCTCCTACTTCTTCCTCCTGGGTTACTTCCCCTTCTTCCTCGTCTTTCTGTAAGGTTACTTTCCCTTTTTCCTCCTCCTCCTTGTCTTTCTTCTCGGTTACTTTCTCCTCTTCCATCCTGTTAGGGTTTAACTCTCTCTCTTCATTGAGTTAATCTTCCGCTCTTGAGTAGGTGGTAATATAATTCTGTTTTTAAGTACCTTAAATCACTTTTCAGGCTCTGTAACTCTTCTCTCTTCAGTTTCTCTGTCTCCAAATTATCTAATGCTCGAGGAGTAGGACGAGTCATTTTCGGGGGATGCTTTTGAGGGGACCTTCTCGTCAGGTCAACGGACTGAATTTCTGATTCGAGCTGCTGGATTGTGTTCTCCATAATACGATGGGAAAACTCCCTCACGCCAATGTTGTTCTTCAACTCAGCTATGTCCTGTCTCAACTTTTTTTCGTAAGGATCAGGTTCCCGACTGCCTTGGCTGGTGGAAGGCAACGAGCCGTCATTTTTACTATTATTGTTCATAGAGTCCCCTGGAGCAGCCCCCCGCCGGAGATCCGAATGGGGGGCTATTTTACCTCCGGAACTCTTTGCCCCAGAAGACTCCATGACCCTCGCCGCCGGGACCTCCACTCAGCGATCACAGTTAAAGGGTTTTATAAGGGACCGGCGACGGACCTCCTTCCCTTTAACTCACACTGGTCTCTTAGGTCTTTAGGAAAGATTTAAGAAAATAGAATGATCAAGAAATTTAAGAAAGGAATAGAAAGAAAAATAGATTTTAAAATTTAATATTGAACAATGCATCTGGTAAGGTCTTTGGCGGGTCACCAGGATGCATAAATTCTCAAAGGATAGAAGGTGTCTGATGCCCAAAGAGTTAAGCCTGCAGAAATTCAAACGTTGCAGAGGGAGACAGGTTCATATCTGCCATGAGACTATATTTGGAAGAATAGTAACTGGCTGCTGATGGAGAAGATTAAAAAGAAACTCAGTTCGACGCTGATGAGGCGTAATGAGGATGGAGTGAAGAGAGATGAGAGAAGAAGACAATAAAGAATAATTAGGACATTGTCTTTACAGGTAAAAAACTAAGGAATGCAGATAAATCCCCATCCCATGTGAAAGGCATGCTGATTCTTTTTTAGTATAGTGACGGAGTAGTACATAATGCATTTATGTCTCTGGGTCGAACTGTGACTAAAGATTTTTACAGGGATATCCAACAGGGATGTTGTTCGTTGAAACGTTTACCTCTGGACAGTTTCCATCAAAATAATGTTCCATGTAATGTTCCAACACTGGTCTTAGACTTCCTAGCAGATATAAACTTTCCTGTGATCTCTCACGGATAGCATAAGGTGAGTGAATTTAATATTTAAAATGTCATTGATTTTAAATCTTATTCTCCAAAATTTAGTTTCCGTGTGAATGTATTCCATGTTCACACTTTGCTGGTTGAAACATCACAAAAAAAATATCATAAGAAAAACAGCGTATTACAGACATTTACCCAATCACATTACGCACTTTTCAGGAAACTGTTGTCCTGGTATGTAGCTCAATTGTACCTTTGAGAATTAAATACTAAAGAACGTAAACTTTAGTAATGAGTGGAATAGCAAAACACAGTTAGCCTAATTTACAGAAACTAAAGATTAACTACGATTAGGTTCAATCCATTGCCAAAACTTTGCGACAGATTTTTAAGATCACTTGCGTTGTGATTACCAGTGCACATATATTGAGAATTTATTAATTAGGAAAAAGTCGATCAGAAAATATTTAGAAGAAAACCAAAAGCGAACTAACTCTAAAGCAATAGATAAAGTCAATAACCAAAAAAATATATGTAGATTGGAATGCCCATATAATGGCAAAAAGCCCCGTATATTTGTTTCGCGGGAAGCAATACGCTTCTCTTTTAAAACTAATTGGTAATTTATTTTGTTTTAAGTGGAGCTTTGCATGATTTCTACCGATTTTTGATTGTAAAAAATAAGTTGGGGTTACGCTCGAGAATTTGGAAGGATGGTACCCCCACAGGTAGGAGGACTGGCAAAATTACTGACCATATGGAACTAGGATCATTGCTGTAGTCGACGGTGTACGGAAATATACACTGTATATATACTCCCTGATTAACCTTACACATTTGCGGAAGTACACTTTCTGCAAAAATTCGTATACCATCTACTTCCGTTTCCTGTATTTATTTAATTTCGCAATTACCCCGGTGAGATTATTACAATGAAATACTTTTGGTTCAACTTGATCGGAAACAAAATGTTCATAAATTAAGGTAGAAGTTTAACATTTCGATGTATGGAGTAAGGCTGAGCAAGGGAGTGTTATTATAGAATTGGAGCTGATTGTTAACTGATATAGATGCTTCGTAGTTGTAACACTCCTCGACGCCTAATCTCCTTCCCTTAACGCAGCAAGTTATGTATATTATTTCATTGTTATTGCCTCAATAAAATGTATATAATTAAAGCAATTTGCCATTTTTGTTTTCGTAGAAATTAAATTATTTCATCTTTATATTAATCGAGATACTAAGTAAAATGTGGTGAAAAGTTTCTCCGCTTAAAGATTCATAAACTAAAAAGATTCACAGCGTATTACCCTGTGAAAATACTGGGGCTGCAGCACTGACTAGGGCATTATTTAAAATATGGGAAGATCAAAAAAATCGATTTGATCAAAGTATCGGATGCAGACCCTTTAATCTAGTAGCGGTAGCAGACTTCAGATTTGACTGGGGAGGCATTCAGTTGGAGTCCCGCAACCGGTTTCTCCCGTCAGACTGACTCAAGTTCTTCAATAGTTTTCTCAGGCGTGACTGCGATTACGACTTCTCCTTCCCCCTTTCTCTCTCCTGCAAGTGCCGAGGCATATTATCCCTCAGACTTTAGATCATAGCAGTCTGTTCAGGCCGTAAATTATGAATTTAGCGGGGAATCTTTCTGCACTCAGCTGATTGTAATATTTTGAAATTCAAGACGTTACTTTGTAATAAAGGAGTTTTCATTTCTGTACACGAACATTAGTAATTCAAGCTCCATCTTGGCTGTTAGGGGGTGTTCCTTCCAGGCATTGAAGTTCTGCAGGAACTAAACCATCAAATAACTGTCCAATTGGTCGATAAAAGTATGTTTATGTTGTGGCCTCAGAGAAGTAAACACGACAATACCGAGTGGAAGAATGCCCTCTGTTGTACATAAAATAAAATATAAATATTTGCAGGGATGTATAGGAACTATTGAAGAGAGTGTAACTAAGAATAATCTTAAAGACCAATGCTAAAATTAATTACCAAACTATGCTAAAAGATCAAAAGTGTTTTACGAAGAGAACATTTCAATTTGGACGTTTTCGAAAAGAAATTTTCACCTTTCTCCTTCACTTCAACAACCTTCTCCCACCGCATATCTTTGAATCTGAAAAGAAATTTCTCCAAATACCGAAATGTTTTTGGTGACAATTGATGATCATTTTCATTTGAGAATTTATGATTGAATGACTATGGTGGTGTATTGCAATTCTGATTAAGGTGGGTGTGCAAAATCGTATTTTCTTAATCAGTCGCATATAGGCAGAAACAAATATATTTTAGAATTTGCATTGTTTTTTTGTAATTTATTTTCTTTTTTCTGTTCATGAGAACGAAAAGAAAATGACAACGTATTTCCTATCCATAACTATGTCTAGTTTCGTCTTCCTATATTCACTGTGATTTTCAATTTACATACATCAACATTAGTTTCGATCGTGAAAATATAAAACCAGTTTAATTAATAATTTACATAACAACAAAAATACAACTATTTTCTGTATTTTTAAAAAAATTGGTCTTTCACATTTCAAAGTAATTTTAGTTTGTTTTTTTTTTTTTTTTGTTTTTTTTTGTCATCAAGTTCCGAACCCTAATTTTACAATAGTCTTTCATAATTTATTCAGCAAAATTTTCATTTTCACAGCAAAAAAATTGGTTACCATTACATAATTCGGAAACAACCAAATGTTTGTGATTTTAAACATTACGTAGAGAACCACTATTTCAAGCATAAGACAAAAGTACTTCAAATCAATGCCGTAGTCAAGGTGAGACGAGTGAGACACCTTACTGAGGCGCCAAATCGGATGTGTCGAAAACTATATATATATATATATATATATATATATATATATAAAAGAAAAAGCTCCAAATGTACTAAGCGCCGAAATAAAAACTTGGTAGATTGAAATAAAAACGTTCGTTTTTTAATGCAAATCACAGGCAATTTGAGTTTTATAATATATATTTTTTTTACCAAAATTTATAAAAAGTTATGAATATCTGCACACGGGCAGAAGGTATATATTTTTTAAATTCCTATACAATATTTTACAATTAAAGCAAATAAAATTCCAACAAAAACGTGGGTAAGGGGGCGACATTTTATACATATACGTGGGCTGGGTTACTGAAACACCTCACAACGGCTCTGCTTCAAATACATCCACATAAAGATTCAAACTTAACCGTACTAAAATATCCAAACTTGCAATTTAAATGACAGACATGATAAGCAAAAAGTATTTGCCAGTTAAAGCCACCTATCGGTGGGAATTTAAAGTTCCAGTATTTTAATATACTAAAATCTATAAAATTTCAATTACAAATTCTCCATGGAACGTTGAAAACCAAACACTTGCTGTCCCGCATTGGATAAGGGTAATCAGATTGTTTTTAATGTGCTGATGTAACTAAGACAGTTGTCATAAGTTAAGGACTGAATGTGGTTTGTTCTGGATCAATACCGAGATCTAAATATTTAATTCCAGAAAAGTCAAATAATCTTACTAAATTTTAAAGAGTTTTAGAGATATAATCACATCACAAAATTAAAATTAATTACTTATCTTTTAAGATCTTCAACTCAGCATCACGGAAATATAATTCACTACGTATCCCATTTTGCATAGAAACGGAAAGGCTAAGTTTCAACAATGGTAATAGACTACTATCAACAAATAAGCTGAATTTAAACGTGCAAATGATTTAAACAATTAATATAACATTGTAAAAGTTTCACAAGAATAAATTATGTTGACATTTCAAAAGTAATTTTCTTAAAAGGAATATCTATAAAAGAAGTGAAATTCAGAAATTACAAAGTTGAAATGAAAACAACTTCCGATTTTTTCTGTACATCAAGCCTCTGTAGGTACAGATACAATTGATATTAAAGAGTGAAAAGTACGTGACTCAACCGGGGATCGAACCCGGGACCTTTGTTCAAGGTGTGTGCGTGATTATGAAGCGGGTCGACAGGGTGGCGCAGTTGGTAGCGCATTGGGACGGTAACCCAAAGGTCCCGTGTTCGATCCCCGGTCCAGTCACGTACTTTTCACTCTTTTTTACTTTACTTTCTTACGAAAATCAAATGATTTTTTAAGTCTTTTGGAATCGCAAAATCTGAGTAATGTGTTCGAAAGTGATAAAACGGACTCAACAATGCCAATATCTGTATTTCGAAATTTTTGCAGAAGAACCCGTTTCGAAATGGACATCTGACTTGTACCAGCTGTAGTCATATTTCAGGTACGCCTATACGTCTGTGAAAATATACCATTTATACTTTTTGTAATCATATGTCAGACACGCTACACATTACTGAATCGAGGAAAAGTTTTCCAATTTGTTTTTAAGAGCTCTGGGGTTATCAGGAGTGTAATCATCACTTCTGAAAGATTTATATCCCTTTTTTTGGAGGTAAGAACTGATAGAAGAAATGATATGATCATTTGTTAGAAGTCAGAGCGTGAGTCCCATTTCCACCCCATTCCTCTAATGAGTCTAATCCATCACTCTTGCACAGCAGCTCCCACTCCACATAATTTCACTACATCATTACTACAGTTAACCAGTCGTTAATCTCTCCGCTATCTCTTTTATCGCCAAGAATTTACGCTTGCAACTTGTTTTCCAGCGTTTGGGGAGGTTTTACGTAGAAGGTTGCAGCTAATGGCAGCTAAATGTCGGATGCCCTGAAAGTGTTTATTATAAACTTTGTACTAACGAAATATCAGAGCTTGGCTTGCTTAGATATTTTTTGTCTGTGTCGGTAAAATTGGGAAATGTAGTTTTTCGATGAACTTATATTAAAAAAACGTTAGGACAAAGCTCTCAAATACATTAAAGATATGATTGCACTATAGCTGAACTAAAAAACCTACCATCAGTGCCTTAGTAAGGGTGAAGCACCTGCCTTGGGCGCCAAAGCTGGTGGGGGGGGGGGGCAAATCGGGGACGTCGAAAACTATATATAAAAGAAAAAAAAATGCACTAAGCGCTGAAATAAAAATTTGTCAGGTTAAAAAGCACGTTCGTTTTTATCAAGCAAATCACAGGCAATTGGAGTTGCTATAATATATTTTTCGGAAAATTGATAAAATATGTGATAAGTGTCATACGCACTATCAAGTTTCTTTTTTCAATTCCTATACAATATATCAAAATTAAAGTAGGCCTAAGTAAAATTCCAATAAAATTCCATTTTCTACATATGCTACGGGCGATGAAATATCTCACAACGGCTCTGCCTACCACAGTTGCATAACAAATTATTTCAATCAATTTCTGCTGCAGACAGAAAATATACATAACCGTGTGTCCCAAAATGTCGAAAAAACATGGGCAATTTTGAGCGGACATGCATTAGATGCGTTTCAAAATCACAAAGGAAGTAGTTTAGTGTCTACTGGACATTTTTCTACAACATGAGTTTCGAGTTTAGTTTTCAAATTTAATTTTGAAATTGTTTTCCCATCTTTTTTCGATATCGCCCCACTGTTGAGCAGCAGGGAGTCGCCTCGACAGGGAGCCCCCTTTGCGTCGCTATTGGTTATCAAGATAAAACCAATGAAGATGCTTCTGTTACTTATATTAATATTATTATTATTATTAATAATAATAATAACTGAATAGTGAGTAGAATAACATAGAAATACTTTTGTAGCCATAATTTCCAAAATAATTCTTAAAAGGTTAATGGTAATAATGCTTTCTTAAGATTCTGATATTATGATAAGAAGCTCCAAGTTTTTAATTTAGAAATCCATCTTTTTCGCGTTCTTTTTTTCTATCCGTGCTGATTTTTCATTTTCTATCTTGTTCATTGTTCAAATCGTTTCATTGTTGAAATCGTTTCATTGTTATTATGCCCATAACAATGAAGCCCTTTCAACAATGAAGAAAAATGAAAAATCGGCACAGGTAGAACTCTTGAATTACTTACGAACTTTCTTCCCGGAAAGTCTGAACTCTCTAGGATTGAATTTGTAGGAGCAGCATTGAAATTTCGTAGAACGATAAAAATTCATTAGACATATACAGACATAGTGCTGCCATCTCTTGTCAGAGATCTTGGCTTTACTTGGTCCTTAACAGAAACTTTTTCCTTCTATTGCAAGCTGTAAGTTTAGTGTACAGTGTAAGTTTAGTTTAGTATGCTACAGTAATAGCGGCATGATTCTCAAATTCACTCACACGGTTTGCACAACTGGGAACATCTTCACTCCAGCGGTATTTTTACAGAAGCCAAAGAAATTCAAGTGAAGGATATAATGATTTCCCCTTCCTTTCCACGTTTTAAAAATATTCAAATAGTGCGTCTGCAAGACTCTTGCAGGCTGGTCTTGGTCTTGCAGGTATTATCTTGGTCTTGGTCTTGGTCTTGTTCTTGCATCAGTATCCCTGGTCTTGGTCTTGCATGCAAGACCAAGACCAACACTACAAGACCAAGACTCTTGCGCTCATCACTATCTGCAATGGGCACATTTCTGAAGTAATGTACCAAAAACTCAAGATGAAATGAGTTAACACCAACTGCTTGACAATATTCATTTATTTTGAATTGCATCAACTAGTCAAAAGCCTTAAATCAATTCTAATGCATTTCTTATAGAATTTTACAAGTTTAATGCGTGTTATCTATTTTTTTCTAATTGTATACACTGAGCGCTGCGTCACGCCATACAAATTCCTGCTACAAGTCGAACGACTGAGGGGGTAAATTTCAAGGGGGTAAAATTCCGACAAGTGATGGTGGAGCGTCTACGTAACTGTGTGTGTGTGAGGGAGGGACAGAAATCCGGGGGTGGATTTCAGGGGGTAAAATTCCGGCTTCTGTAATACTTAGTTTGACAGTAGCGGGTAAAAATCCGAGAGGGTAGATTTCAGGGGACTAAAATTCCGGTAAGTGTTGCAGAGTAATAACATAGACCTCATAATAGATAGACTTAGCACGCTTCCCAATTTCTGGCTGCGCTAAAACTAATGTTTTTTTTGTACAGGAGTACGTGATTTTTAATCCATCCGGTAGGTTGCACTGGCATCGACTACATAATAGAATATGAGGTCGATGCCAGTGCAACCTAGCGGATGGATTCAAAATTACATGCTCCTGTATAAAAACCTATTAGATTTTGCGCAGCCAGAAATGGGGAAGTGTGATAAGTCTATATATTATGAGGTCTATGGTAATGATATTAAATATAGTTTATTAAAATATGATTTATTAACCACATGATTGATTGAGATTGTAGAAAACGAGTGATTATTTTATAAACTAACAACCGAAAACTGTTGAAAGCCGGAATTTTACCCCCATAAATAGTGACGTCAAAATTACGTAGAATCTGTTTGGGGGGGTAGATTTCAGGGGGATAAAATTCCCGACATTATGTGAGAAGGAACTGGTGTCTGAGTCCTAAAATAGAGGAAAGTATACGACAAAAGCGAATATTTTTCTAAAATCAAAGCAGTGTGTAAATGAGAGCTTTTGATTTTGTGTATAATTTTTGGTGTGAATAGTTTAATATACAGTAAAACCTCTGTTAACCGAAGTAGCGTTTGACCCAAACGGATACGTAATCTAAAAGTGTTTTTTTTTATCATTGCCTCCATTTTTTTCACTTTAAACTTTCAAAAAATACACATTGTTTAATCTGAAATTTTGGTCGCCCGAAATGACTTCCGCCCCCTTTATTTCGGATAACAGAGGTTCTACTGTATGACCATATTCACAAGTGCCAGTTTTCATAGTGCTAAATTTCTTAGAAAGTTGAATAGGAAATTTTGTTCCGAAATACACAAGCATTTATATATATAAAGATTATCAGATGGGTTTATACCGTATTTATGGAGTTCTTTGTATAAGTCAAAGCGTTGGTAAAAGTTCCTTAATTGTGAAGTCAAGTTACCTGAGGCATACAGTGAGTCAGGCTTTGTTTCAAGTTTAAAAGTTCTAAAAAAAATGCTAGAAGTTTCAGTTAAATACCCAATGCTGAAATCTCTGGAAGTTATATTGGTAAGAGTTTCTATTATTAGTAAAATTGAATATTGAAGTGGAACTGGAAAGTGCTGGAGTGTATTCTGTGTGTAGAACCTTGTAGCGTATGTGGTGGTTAGTAGGAGTAAGCTTGAGTGTAGTATGTAACGCCCTGATACCCTCTGTGGTTTGTAAAGGTTTAATTAGAATTCCAGTATTCCCAATATTCACCGCATTCAATAGTTACGTTAACAGAGGAGGGAGTAGATATGAATATTACGGTAGGATTTTCATAGGTAAGAGAAACCAATATACATCCGGAAATTTCCGTAGGGTAAGGTTGGTTATTTTGATCAGATTAGAGAAAATAAATTTTAGTCTCAAACTACTCCAAAATTACGAGCCAATCAAAACCTATAAGCACTCAATTTGCCTTCATTTTTGTTTATAGAAGAAGAAGTTTCATTATAATTTTGGTTTTCATTATTTCATGAAGGTGATATATAAAATTAAATATATCCAATTCCATAGTTACGAAATTTTCCTTCCTTACAAGTATTAAAGGTTCAATCTCTGTGGATAGGAATTAGTCATCTTTTGTTATTTCTAAAAAAAAAAACATAAAAAACGAAACGAAAAACAAAAACAAGGCATTTATTCTGAAGTTGGTCGTCCGAGCGGTTTTCGACTAAAAGCCTAATGAAAGCTACGAAGATTTAAAAATCCTCAATTTTTACGTTCAGTTCACTGATTTTATGTTTCGTTCGGTTACCGCGCGGGGTGAGGATGTTTATACTTATTACTAATAATTCCTTTCTTGCATTTTTCGTACATTATCTTAAATTAATGACCATAGGAACGTGGAGGTTATACGCAAGGTTTGGTGCGGTCATGTATCCGTACACTTTTTGTTCCCATATACGTCACAGTTCTTTTCGTCGCAACAATGCTTACCATACTTTCTGCAATTTCTTTTTAGATTTATTAATCCATGACTTTCACACAGTTTCAAAGATTTTCCTCAGTATTACCGTATTCTTTCACAAGCTATAATGCTGTTCACTAGTGATTCCGCCAGTGGGGGATTCTTACGCCCCAAAGTCTCCACAACATTCCCCCACCTTAATTTATTGTTGTGAAAATTCTATAGAAATCGTACGAAACTTCACTTACACCCTCCCAATTTTGACTTTACACTCCCCCCAAACTGAAAATCCTGGCAGAAACCCTGCTGTTAACTCAGATCCAGGCAACGTCCTTTTACACCTGTAGCCATGTTCACAATATAAATACTCGTTACTTTCCCACAATCGAACCATGCGGTAACGTTGCGCCAAGTAGTTTTCTCCGCTTCCCAAATAGTTCCATGTTCATAACCGCTTATACAATAAAATAAACACAACTTCCGCTCTCCTTATATATTATCAACCACACTCGAGTAAATTATCCATTTCTTCCCGGTAAATTTTCAAAATTTTACTAGAAACAGACGACCAACTTTGGAAGTTAACCCGAAAAGAAAAAAAAAGAATCATAATAAATCCAGCTCAATCAAATTTAAAATATCTGGTTTCATTGAGACTATCACAGAATTAGGATTTAGTTACAGAACAAAGTATAGTACCTTTCTCGAAGAACCCGAACCCCACTAGTGTGTTGAGGGTTGGGAAACACGAATGAGGACATACAATTTTAGGAGGATCTTTTAAAGGATTCTGTTCGTAAAGGTAAACATAATTCGAATAAGCCATTTCTTATTCCAACTAGTAATGATTAAGTTTCATATAAAAATTATTATTTATTTATTTATTTAGTAACAACACAACAGGCAATGGCCTAATTATAGTGTTGAGCTTTACAAAGTAGTTGTACAGACTTTATTGACAATTGCATCTCTCAATTCTTTAGGCGACATATAGCATACGTCCAGATCATTGTGAACTGTACAAAGTTGGTTATATCTAGTATAAATTCTCCAGATTGGTGACCTCATCAAGATATTGGTTCTTGCCTTTTTACAGTGGAAGAGACCAATATTATTAACGCGAGTTTTAGATGATGGGACACGAAACTGTAAAGCTTTGCTGAAGTCTTATGCAGTCGCCGATAGAGTTGACTTTTGTATATATTTTAAAGTCATCTGCAAATAACAATTTTTCATTATCAGGCACACAATCAGGAAGGTCATTAACAAATAAGAGGAATAACAAAGGTCCTAGGTTCGAACCTTGAGGAACTCCTGAGAGTGCAGAATATTCATATGATTTGTATTCTTTATAGACAACTGATTGCTTGAGATTTGTTAAGTACGAATAGAGAAGCCTAATCACAGTGGGTGAGAAGTGATAGTGATTTAATTTTTCCAGTAATATATTGTGATATTAACCCTGTCAAATGCTTTCTCAAAGTCAATATAAATCACATCAACTTGCTTACCTTCGTCCATCGAATTTGCTATGTAGTCCGTAACAAGTGCTAAGTTTGTTACCGTGGATTTCTGAGAAACAAAGCCATGCTGCTTAGTTGAAATAACTGGTTGAATATGATTACTAATGTATAAGATCTGTTCAAATACTTTTGCAAAAGCTGGTAATATTGCAATTGGCCTGAAGTCATTAATGTCTCTACTATTATTAGGTTTTGGGATAGGACAAACCAGGGCAGATTTCCATTTGTCGGGGAAAGTACATGTTTTTAGGGATAAGTTAAATGTTATCAATAGGGGATATTTAAATATATCAACACATCCCTTAACTGCATATGAGGGTATGCCATCAGAACCAACTGTCGTTTTCGATTTTAAATTTCTGATGGCATTTTCAACTTTCTTTAGTTGAATTTGGTCAATGCACAGTGTCCCTATTTCATCATTTCTATTTCTAGCAGCATCACTATTAAGATTATTATATGTGTGAGAGGAGGATAAAAATACCGATTGAAAATACTGAGCGAATGCATTCCCTATCTCATCATTCCTAAACAGCTCCTGACCTTCAAATTTTAATACATTTGGCGGTAGGTGCCTTTTTTTATTTTTGATAAAATTCCACAATTCGCTCGAGTTGGTATTAATATTATTTTCAGAATTAATTATAAAACTCTTGTAAGAAATTCTAATGTCTTTCTTAATTTCCCTACGTAATCGAGCAAATTCTTGATAGAAAGGTTCTGAGTTCATGGTTTTGACCCTGGATTGTTTATGATAATATGCCTTGACCTTAAGTTTTCTAATAATATCTTTGGTGAACCAACACGGATACTCTGAAACAGTACTTATTTTACGAGGAACACACCTATCAAATATTTCATAGACAATATCATAGAATTTACTCACTAAGTTATTAACGTTCCGATACACTTGTAAGAATTCCCAATCAATAGCTTGTAGTTCCTGATACATCAGAAAATTTGCCTTCCTAAAGTTATAATAATGTGTTACTTTTCTGCTTTTCTATCTTGATCTTTCTGTTAACTATTTCTATTAGTATAGCTGGGTGATGGATATCTTCCGGTACCAACGGTAACAATTCTCTATTAACTTCAACATTTTCAAGATTTGACAGAACTTGATCTAATGTGCGATTATTATTATTGGCAACATTGTTGAATGATCTCAAATCATAAAAAATTATAAAATTATATAAATTTCTTCACTTTAAAGATGCGCTTTGCTCAAAATCAAATTCGGTAACGGTTAACTCCGGTAAATAGAAGTCAACAATGAGGAGAATAGGACTGCCTTGCGGACAAGTGGATTCAATGCATGCAAATAGGTTATCATACAAATCTCTACCTGAAACCGGTTGAAAATATACAACACAGATAAACATTGGTCTCCCCTTTACAGTTATTCTAGCAACCAGACACTTATATTGATCATCACAGCTATTCAATAAACACAGATTGTATTTTTCAAGAGCCGAGATAAGTACCCCACCCCCCTTTGACTTTCCAGTTTTATTAATATTGCGATCCTGTCTTAAAACAGGATACCTATTATCAAATAATTCACTGTCATAATTAGATTCATTAGTCCATGTTTCAGTAATTGTAATTATATCGTAATTATTTGATATTA
>JAGDQP010013731.1:20202-47048 GCA_022664845.1 Lepisma saccharinum
AGTCCATGTTTCAGTAATTGTAATTATATCGTAATTATTTGATATTACACTACAGAAAAAATCATTTGTTTTACCTCGCAAGGATCTAGCATTCTGATTATAAATTCGCAAGGATTTCCTTGTCCCACTAAAACCAGTAGTTATATTTGGAAAATGATTGTACACTCACTGACTTCAGTTGAGGTAAAATTACCCTTTCCCCTTTCACATTCCTTTCTTTGTCCATGAACAAGGAGCTTATTTCATTTCCAGGTACAGTCATTAGTCTTTTCCTTGCACTGCTCTTTTCCATTAGAACCCAATATTATATTTTTCTTCTCACTATTTGTGAATACGAAAAATTATTAGTTGAGAGGGAGAAACATTTAATATCTGCTAAGACGAAAAATTATTTGGGAGTTGATGATTGAGTTTCACAACCCAAGAATGTTTACTACAAATTGCCCATGAAGAGTAAACGTTTTGTATGTTAATGTTTGGTGGATGCAGAAAACCACAGTCGAACATTAAATATAAACCATTAAACTGTGATGAGTAGACATAGGGCAAATGCCGGGATGGCACCTTTATCTTAGGCCCTGGGCGACACCTTTCCGAATCCTTTTCCCTCCCCTATCCCGGCCTGAGCCTTAGATGCCAAAAGGACATAAATAATTCCAGATACTTTACTAGATAGTAATTAATATAAGAACGAGTATAATAGAACAATTGGAAGGTTATGAAGGATAGCCGTTTTTTTTAAACTAAGCTTTTGTGGAAACATTATAATTTAATCTAATTATACTAAAAATGTAAAGAGGGAAAGAAAGATAGATAATAATATCAAATTCATGAAATAATTTCTGTAAAATAGATTGAGCTTAATGTCTTAGGTATTGATATTATTTTTCCATAAGAAGCTCAACAGGAAGTACCCTATTCTAGTTTTAGGATTTGCTAATAAAGTGTGTATAGAGTACGGAGACGGTATTTTTGACTTCCGTAACAAACTAAGATTCTTTCGTCCTATTGCATATTTCTAGCATTCAAAGAAAAGGTGGTTGGCATCATCCAATGATTCTACATTTAGACAATTGAAGGGCCTGCTGTAAGAAGGGCCCAGCTCCACATTTTGAAATGTTCGGAAAATTAAAAAAAAATAACAAATTTGTTTTTGAACGTATGTTTGAAACATTCAGTGGCGTAGCGAACACTATACGATTGGGGGGGGGGCGGGCTGACAGTTGAAATCGCCAGTCTTAATGCAAATTTGCCAACTCAAATAACTATCTAGTCTAACCATAAATACAGTGCTAATTTGCAGCTTTCGATCTGTTTCCAAAATCTCCCTCGCACTTTTACCAACCTCATGCAAAACTATTACAGCAACCCTATATTCATATTCGCTCTATTCCATGGTCATTTCCCTCAGATATGAAACTCAATTTAACACCTCAAATCAGGATCATCATCATTTACAATGCGTAACTGGTGAGTACTTTTTCTGCTACGACTACGTGACGCATAACGTACCTAAAGTTTGGAACAGTATTTATCGCCAGTCTAGGTACATACCCGTCAGCCAATCTCCATGGAAACCTTCAGTACTAGTGAAAGACTGTACGGTCAATTGTAGAAATACAGTTAAAAAAACGTAGTGTGATAGGCTATGTTGATTGCTGCTTATGTAGGAGTATACTACAATTTACATACGTCCTCAATTGTGAAAAGCAAACACTTAAACACCTTTAGGCTTTACATACCTAAACAATATTTACAGCAAACGCCAAAAAAATATTTACAGGATTTTGTTGACACCTAAACAATATTTACAAAACAAAATTCTTGGCGACGTTTGTCTTCCCCGCGAACATCTGAAAGTCATTTTCTCATTTCAGAATAATTCTTCTTTGTTTTAGCTCAGACCACCTATTAATGACATTTTCCAAGTGAACTTTATCACCAATTTCTGCTTCACACTTCAATTAAATTGTCCATTCTTTCATCAGTCATTGCTGATCTCAGAGTTCTCTTCACAAATTTTAACTGGCTATTATTCTTTCGTTCGTACATACCCTATATATCCTGCCGTTACTACCAGTTGGCAAAGTTTAAAGGCCTGACTTAAAGGTTTTTTACGTTCTACCACAGTGTCAATCACCGATTCCATACTTGTAACAGACTTATCGTTACATACATCAAATAAAACGTCTAGCTCGCTTTGCAGAGCACAAACATTGGGCCTCAATTTTTGGAGGAAACATGTTAACTGCCTCTTCCACAGCTTGAACGGTCAAAATTTCCTTTCTCAAGGGGAACTTGAAAATTGAATGTAGAGGCAAGATGGTAATACAGTTCTGTTTTCCTGAAGGCCACAGCACAGAGTATCTAGGATAATCTTGAACTCCTATCTGCAGAACTGCTTTAAATTCATGTTAATTTCAGTGTGAGCACGTTCATCAAACTTCTTTAGCAGGATCCTTCTTCTGTGGTGTAGTTGGAAGTCATGTTCTGCTTCAACATCATATTTTGTTTTAGCAAATACGATAGCGCTTTCAATCAAGCCATTCTTTCAAGTGGAATCATCGCATCTAGAGTGTTAACTGCGCTTTCTATCACTCCAATGCAATCATTTACATTTAGATCAGGTGTTCCCAAAGTTTCAGTTAATATTTTCAGCTTGTACATAACATTCTTCATGAAGAACAAACTAAGTATGAAAGCAAATGTCTTGATTTTCTTGTACAGACAATACGCTTTTGATCTGGTCCCTGAATCAAATTCATCGTTGTTGGAAATCTCTTCCAAGACATCAAAAATGAGCTCAAGAGACGGACTAATAGCTTTCATTAATTCAGCTTTTCCTGTCCATCGAGTCTGAGACAAATTCTTCAATTGAATAGCATTTTCAACCTCTTCAATTTTCTTGCGTAGGTGCTTAAATCTCTTTGTACTGGAAGTAGAGAACACATACAGTGCTTCCAGTGTGTTGAAAGCTCTTTTATAATTATGCTTACGTTGCATCTGTGCTCTACTACAGTATTTTGTACGATGATCTTGGCATGGTATATAAGGAATCCGATGACCAACAATTTCTGACACTTTCTGCTGTACGATATTACATTTTCCAAATATATTACTTGGAAAATCGTACGATTGAAACGCCATCAAAGATATATCAGTGTCCTTTTTTTGTAGACTACCACAAACTTGCTTCGCAATTCCTTGGCCTACTTTATCTGTGCACTCTGCCACTTCAAGTAAACGTTCTCTAGTCTTACAATTCTCGTCAACGTTTCTTATTACAACAGAAAGGATGTCTTTGTGTGAGATATCGGGTGTACTATCTGCCATTACTGAGTAAATCCCACTAGGTTCAATCTCCTGACCACACTTTTTCTGATCTCGTCAGCAACTAAGAAAATCAACTCGTTTTGTGACTGAGGACTCATGTTACATGATATGGAAGTAGTTTTTTGCCCTCAATCCAGCTTCGTAAAACAGGATTATATCTTGAGAGTAAGGAAATTATTTAAACGAAGTTGCCGTTTTCTGGATCTGATCCTGAGCCACGGATCCTTGTCTTTCTAACATTCTGCAAGTATCTAGTAAAATCTTATCATTTTCTCTATTGTGCATTTACACTTTCTCCTCTTTGACTAACACCGACTTTTTTGTGGTCAAGAAGAACGTCAATATGACGCTCTGTTAACGAAAAAATGCAGTAACTATACGGTGCTGTAGAAGAGAAATACATCTGTATTCTTCCCAACTTGTTTTTTCCAGAACTTTTCATTTCCCCCCCAGTTTCCGACACCAATATTTGACCACGATTCTTCACTCTTTTCTCTGTCTACCGCACTCGAAAAATAGAAAACACATGAAACAAAATTTTGAGTCTTTAATTGTACTCTATTCTAAATACTCAAATTCCTTGAACTATAATGGATAAAATCTGTGTTTCCCATCATTTGAAAAACGCGCTAAATTTGGCTGGTGTGGGCCTGGTCGTATTAGATAATTCTTCTGATTGTGCGAAAGATTGTGTGGTCTTAGTCCAGGATCATGTTCAACTAACTACAGAATCGCCTTAATCTGAACCCTCAACTTCTAAGCTACGTAGAAATTGTTCACCAATACCCACAGCTTTTTCACACGCTTCTTTTATAGATATAAGTTCACTTCATATTTTATATGTAGAAAGTTTCTCATTTATCACCTCTTCTGCTCAAGTTTACTAACTAACTCTCTTGCATCACGACACCTATCTAACAAAAAATAGACTTACTCAATAAACGCATTTAAATTTTTTAATAAATCTTGGTCTGAAAAAGATAATTTTCCAAGCCCTGCATACCCATAAATTCAAATGAGACACACTATCGGCTATTTCTGCCTCTGGGATTGTAGTGTTCAAAATATGTTCACTGTTTGTATTATCCTTGTTTTCACTTCCAAAAATTTCATTGTCACAAGCTTCTTTATTCACTAAATTCACTGCTATTTCTTCGTTGACTACTTCTATCGAGAAGCTTCGAGATACGTCGTCTTCCGTATTATTTTCATCCACACTAGAATATCTTCATTTCCGACACTTGGCATACGTGACGTTGACGTAGAAGGCTGTTTTTGTCAGTGTGTACAACTTTCTGATTTTTTAATACCCCTCAAAATGTTTTAGGAATTTTGAATGAACAAAGTGAGGTTGTGGTCAGTTACAAGAAGTGAAATTTAAAAATGAACATGTGAGTTTCAGGACAGGAAATTACATGAAATTTACCCCAAGTCCACAAAATAATTGATAATTTACAGCAAATAACGCGGTAGCTAAGCAAATGTCAACCCAATTGAGTCAACTCAACATAATGGCCTTCTTCCAACTAATATTGCCAACTACGCTAATTTACCAACTTCTTGATATATTGGTAACTTTGGGGGGGAGAAGTCTCTCACCCTATCCTCCCCTTTAATGACGCCCCTGGAAAAATTTGTCCTCATTAAAAGTGCTAGTAAAAATGATTTTGTACGGCTATTACTATAGCAGAATGTGTGTTCAGTTAGGCTACATTAGTATTTAAATGTAGGAGTTAGACCCTTCTTGTCCCAATAGGTAGTAAATAGCCCATTTGTGGGCGATAAAAAATGTGCGAGCCAATGTGTGAGAGAGGCTTATGAACAAATGACACAACGTTTATAATATATCAAACAAGAAAACAACATATGAAACAAAAAGGATTGTACAAGTAAGTAGGTAGTAAACGTTCATTACAGCACCTATTCTTGTATAGGTACTGTTCATTATTCACCGTAGAATTCACTTTCAGTTTCGTCAGCATCACTGCTTGTATAGCTGTCTTCTTTCAGGTTGTTATAGAACCACATTTCGTTCTGAGAAACATATTTCCTTGCAAGGTGCATAACGTCCTGATGCTTAGCTGCCTTCAGGGGAAGTGATGACCCATAAAGTAGACGTTTTACACCAAGTCTTAACTTTGCGTTAGAATATGCGATTTTAAAAATTAAAGGGGACAAAAAGGGACTATCATTGAATGGTTTGAATCAATTGTTTGTATACGCGGATGATGTAGATTTAATAGGGGACGATATATATGCACTACAAAGCAACACCGATGTCTTAGTAGAAGTGTGCGATGAGATAGGTCTACAGGTAAACATAGATAAAACGAGCCGAAACATAGTGAATAACGAAAATAAAAACATAATCATTAGGGATGAGGTCATAGTGAAAGTAAACAAATTTAAATACTTAAATACTTGGGAGCATACGTAACAAACAAAAATGAGGTCACGGAAGAAATAAAAAGTCGCTTAGTATCGGGGAACGTATGTTTGTATTCAGTCCAAAAACTTTTAACATCGCGATTAATATCAAGGAAACTGAAATTGAAAATATACAGAACGGTTATTCTGCCGGTAATACTTTACGGTTGCGAAAGTTGGAGTACGACCCTAGCAGATGAACATAAATTATGTGTATTTGAAAATAAGGTTTTGAGAAAGATATACGGGACGAGATGACTGGAGAATGGAGGAGACTGCATAATGAAGAACTCTACGGACTGTACGATTCACCAGATGTTGTAAAAATAATGAAATCGCGACGACTAAGGTGGGCAGGCCATGCAGTTCGGATGTGGGAAAACGAAGATTATATTCTATCCTTGTTGGAAGGCCGAATGGAAGGAGACCACTGAGAAGGCCGAGACGTCGTCGGGATGACAATATTGAGGAGATCTTCGAGAATTAGCTGTTCGTGGTGAAAACTGACTTGATGTTGCCCTGGATAGAATCCAATGGCGAAGGTTTGTTACTGCGGGGATGAACTTGCGAGTTCTATAAGCTACAGAGTTAGTTAGTATGATAAGAGTTAAATTGTATCAATCATATTACGTTAGAACGCCCTGTGAGTTCCTTAAGGTTGAAGTATGAAACCAGTATTCTATATGTTTCATCATTTTCTGTAGTTCCATTTTTAATACAAAAAATGAAACTAGATAGCATCATAATAGTACCTTTGTACGTGAGGGAAATGTGGCTATTGTGTCCATCATCTGATCAACCAATTACATGCTTATTTTCAAGTCATTGTCAGTGAGTGAGTGTGTTGTTTGATCACTAGAATTATTATTCTTATGTTCATATTACTTGGGGAACTCGAGGAAGTGTTGCAATTGATAATTTGTTTCTATTATTATTATTATTATACACAAGTATGTTTATTTTTGACATTGTCATTGTCGAGAGCCAAGGGTCGAGAGCAGCGTTGGGACTTACAGGAGAAGGACCTGTTATTAAGCACTCCACGGTACTAAAGCTGGAAATTGAGATTTAGGCGTTGTCGGGTCTTGACATATGATCTAGCGATTCCCAAAACATAAATAAAGATTAATATCTTCATTAGATTAGGGTCAGGCGCGTTTTTCGTAGGAATCTTAATTAAATAAGTATCTAAAAAACGGTCGGCCGTTTTAAGAGCCATTTAGTTCCCGCCATTTTCTTAACTTTTATCCCATACATATCCTCACTGTATTCTTCCTATCCTTAATACTATGGGCAGAAACAAAAGAAGGACAAGAAGTCAAAGCAGAGAGAGCAGTGAATCTCCAAACAAAGAAGAACATACATCAAAGCATGACAGCAACAAAGAAGTAGGATCAAAACAGAAAAACTTAACTAGAGCTGATTTTCTCAAGAAAAATCTCCCACTCCAAGAAACTCCAAGAAGAAAGAATGGAGATGAAAATGAATGCTGTAAAGGATCCTTACAGCAACTACGAGAAGAAGAAGAGGATGCTGAAAGTCCAATTAACAAGAATTCTTCCTCTCCAAACAATGCAGTACAAGAGAAAAATCCTCATACACCTCTTACCTCTCCAAAAGTACCTATTGACAATAATTCTAAAAAAGTTACAAATGAGCAACCTTCAAGCAATTCCTCTCCTAAAACCAACTGCAACCTTTCCCCTAAAGTAAGTAATCCTGTAATTGATACAAGCCCATATTCTTCTAAATACGCAAATAAATATAATGATCCACGTACGGACATCTATAATACGATAAATATAGAGGAGACGGAATCAGTTACCGACCCGTGTAGGAATGATGAAGCGGCTGATTCATCTTTGAATGAAGAGGTGGCTAATGTTAAATACATGATTGTTATTAAAGGGATCAAGTCTGATCTACAGAATCCGCTTAATTTCTATAAATTAGTGAAAAAGAGAATACCGGATTTAAACATGATTGCCTATCCCACTTTAAAACAAACAGGGTTTAAATTAATATTTGAAAATAAGAAAAACAAAGACATCAAAATATTCAAAGATAAAGACTTCGGACCTTCAGCCACCATGGATATATCAAACGAAAGATTGAAAATTCCACAGAAAGCAAACACCATCACAACGTTCACTTGTGTGGTTAGAGGAGTAAATACTAACGTCAAGATTGAAGATTTAAAACATCACCTTATAAAAGATAGGAATGTGCCTCTTACTAATATTACTCGTATCAGGAATGACAAAGGCCCCACAACAATGATTAGACTATTCACTAAAAATCCTGATTTAGTCAGCTTTCTAATTACTAATGGATTGACAATAGGTTATACAAGACATAAGGTAGAAGAATCTATCTCTACGGGCAGGCCAATTCCATGTCACACTTGTTACCAATATCACAGAGAATTTCCATGCAAGAATGATCCTTCTTGTTTTAAATGTGGCAATACACATCTTAGCTATTCGTGTAAAAAACCGGTCGATAAAAATTACTGTGCTACGTGCAAAATCAAAGGTCATCGTACGGGGGCTTCCAGCTGTCCAGCAAGGCCGAATAATAGAAGGGACTGCCTTCCTCAGAAGATTTTTAGGGCTAATTCGAATACTTCATACCAACCGGGGCGACAGAGTCAGGATGAAGTACCATCAAATGCAAATGAAAAAAATAAAAAAAAGAGAAATGACACGGAACAACAGACAGAAAGCCACATTTACAACACATTGAATGACTTTCAAAATACAATAATTAAATGGACTTCTACGATTCTTACCTTGGGAGTCCCGCAAAACAAGGTATCTTTGGAGAAGATTTCCAGAGCTATTAATGTGGCGACTGAAGAGATTTTTCAATACAGACTGAATCTACTTCAGTCTATTGACGGTCATCTGTTCGTGGGACAACAGCCATTTATCAAATATAAAAAGAATAACTCAAAAAAGTAAATATTCAAATGTAATCTCAAATTCATTTTACTTAATCAAATGCTTTTACAGGGAACGTCTGATACAAATTAACAAACAAAACTGTGTTAGCTCTTATCAACAATCTGGACGCATTCGGCATCCAATATGGAAAAGAAGGCAGTCAAACTCAATTCAGAAAACACAAATCATTGATTAAATACCATACATAAATTAATCCAACCTAAAACTCAGACCTTTTACCATTTGGCTCTTACATTTTAATATCTAATCCAGTGCAATTCAATTCAAAATTCAAACTTTAATTCACGTGCTCTTTTGAAAATCCAAACTAAATTATTTTATTAGCTATCAAACCCACATTGTGTCTTTGAGGGTATCCGATTCTTTTAGTCAAACATAACAGTATTTAAATTCCAACACATTCGTATGAAATTCAAAAGGACGAAAGTGGCTTAAAATAGCCAGAAGTTCCGTCATGGTGACCCCTTTCAGTGGGCCCATGGCAAAAGTGGCCCTGCGGGACCATTACTTTACTGGTTTATTTTTGAAGAGTCGTATTGGAAGCAGAGATCTAGTCCTTCCTTACCAGGATACAAATTATCTCGATGGAAGAATCTGTTATGTTCTATTGTTAGACTGCAATTCTAAAGAAAAGGAAAGAACGAAAGAACGAGAATTCAAAATAAATCCGATTCTATTTCAGCTTGAAATCTCTGTTATATTATTAAGTTACAGTAGAGTAGAAAATAGGATTAGAATTCCTCTTTTATTTCATGATGGTTTATAGTACCTTAATAGAAAGTACTGAGACCCACAGAGGGGCGGAGAATCACCGGTTGAGTAGCAAAGTGGTTAAGATTGCAGAACTGAGAAGTATGAAACATTTTTCTTTCAGGTCGAATATATAAGGGGCAGTCAAATGAAAACCGAACACCCACCATAAAACACATTCCTCGCAAAAGTTTGAAACACTGTTGTTACGTATCGATACTGTCATCTGTAGGGTAGGAGAAATGCATAGTGAAAACGCACATGTCCACACAGTTGTTTCGTTATTGCCTTGGAGGTGAGCGTAGTGAAAAGTGTGTTCGTCCAACATGGGAAATGGAGGCAAACAAAGAAGAGCAGCGAGGTGTGGTTCGTATCTTGGTAGCTGAGGGTGCTGGAACACGCGAAATTCATCGTCGCATGTCTGCTGTGTATGGCGAACACTGCATGTCCCTGACAAGTGTGCACGAGTGGCAGAAGAGATTCCGCGAAGGACGCACATCACTGCAAGACGATTCGCGCCCGGGACAGGCCCATCGCGCCATTACGCCTGATGTGATTGCACAGATTGATGGTCTCATCCGGGAAAACCGACGAATCACAGAGGAAGAAATTCGTGTTCAGGTCGGCATTAGCCATGGCTCCGTGCATGCCATAATCAAGGATCACCTGCAGTTCCGAAAAATTTGCGCGCTGCGGGTTTCGCATCAGCTGACGGAGGGATAAAAGATTGACAGAATGGCTGCATGTCTGAGTCATCTGTAGCGGTACCACGAGGAAGAGTGCGTTTTTATCACGACCCGAAGAAAGACATTCATGGATGTCGGTTTCAGTCGGACGAAGAAGTGCAAGAGTGGGTGAGGTTGGGGATCCGTCAGCGACCTACCTCTTTCTACAATAGTGGAATTGATCGTCTCGTCTCCCAGTGAGATAAATGTATTAACACTTCTAGCAATTACTTTTGAATAAAACAAATTGCATTGCCACTTTGTAGTGGGCGTTCGGTTTTCATTTGACAGCCCCTTCATAGATGACAAAGCATAACCAGTACCCGTTCCAATTAGTGATGTGTTTTAAAAAGAATTCTTATTCTTTGCAATCTCTTCAAATTAAAGATATGCATCACTATGATGAAAAAAAAATGTGGGGTACGAAATAGGTAATCATTCCCCAAGGAATACTTATAAATAGTTTTGCCAATATCCCATAAATATAAGTGTTCTGTATGTATGTTGGACAAGCATTATTCTGATGTTAACAATTAGGTTTGCCAAAGCTATATATCATTACAATTTCAAGTCTTTGGATTTCCTTTAAAGTAAATAAGCTGCCTGCTACAAAGAAGTAATCCAAAATACTTACAAAATAGTTCTTACATAGATGTAGTATACAGGTGGACAAGGAGCCATATTTAGTTGTAGATATTGCCTTAAAAATGTTATTTCATTTATCGGCTTTATTTGCTGTTTCTTGTAAAGCACTCTTAAATTTCTTGAATACTTAAGGAGGAATAACTTGCAAACGTTTCCATAGTATATTAAAAATAGTAGATTAATTGATTTTTTTCCTATTTGTTGAGATTAGTAATTTAATTATTGGTTTGAATGCTAAATATTGTTAGAGTACATGAAATATAATTACGACGACTTGGGTACCAAAAATAGACATTTTAATTCTTTGTCTTGTATTCCAATTGTTGAAAGCAAAATTCCTTCAATGAATTAAAAAGGTTGAGTACATTGGAATCAGCGACAACGTAAGGATAAATATCGCATTCTTATTTTCATTCATATTAAAAGAAAGATTAAAAGAAAATATTAGCCATTTAGGTTGCAGCATGGATACAAGAAGGTTCTATTCGGACTACTGATAACCCGAAAGTTTTGGATAAAAATGAAAGCAGCGATGAAGATATTTCTTTGCTATTGTCTGAAGTGCAGGAAGACAGTGCACTACTGTCATTCCTGTAGCACGATGCTCTTTTGTTTTTAAAAACAGAAAGAAAGCACTTCGATAAAACGTTAAACACAAGTATGTTTATTTATATATTGAAACTTTAGAAAGCATTGGTACATAGGACCACTGACATTCTTTTAAATTACTTGCCTTGGGAAATATTTAATGGTCGTCGGCCAGTGGACCACCGCTAATTTCGAGCCTTGCTACACGTGCTCAAAGTTAACGAGGCATCGTTATAAATGACATCATAGCTCGATAATTATGACGTAAACGTTATTGGCTTACAAAATCACAATTGAAGTAGTACTCGATAGTCGATACACGAATCGGAGCATTGTTTACGGTTGACGGAAAGGGACATAGGTTCCACAACGAAAGAATTCTATTGTCAGGTATTTAAATTGTTTAATGAGGAAGCATAGAGATCCCCTCTACGCTACATTTACTAATCAAAATCATAAAGTAAGTGGGTGTTCTTGGTACTACTTGGATTGTAATTTGCTTAGCCTTACCGCTTACGTCATTATTTATCGAGATATGATGTTAGTTGTGATGATACCCCAGGATTAGCTTTGTTTCCTTCTGAATTTTGATTTTCAGCTGTATGATGATAATCTTTAAGAATATGGTTCATTTTCTTCTTAAATGTAGGCCTAACTGTTGTTCACACGAGCTATTGTGGTAATAGCATCATCCAGTGTTCCCAGCCTATTATATATATATAAAAAAAAATGTTTGCGTGGCCAAAATGCCATCAAGAGACCGGAGTCTTTGGTATTGCTTTAAGAATCGCAGCTGTAACTCGTTTATGTACTCTTTACTTTTAAAGGCCCGTTGCTGGCTCATTTTTTTCAAGATGGTGGAGAACCCACAGGTCACAGAGTGATAGACATTTCAGAATCTGTTTCGTCAAACTTCTTTTTTTTTTACTATAGAGAGAGAATTGTTTCCATTTCTGTTGTAATTAGTGCCTGAGATATTACTTTTACTAGACTATGGGGGAAGTGTGCCCCGTCACCCTTCCGGCCTCGCCGCCCATGCTTATAGAGCTACCAATATTTTTTACATTAATGTGAAAGGATTTTCTTTATCGTTTAGGATTTAAATTCTACGTATTGAGTAATAGTTTACCTCTGTGTCTTGAACCTTAAAACGTTAGAGTTCAAAGTTCTGTTCCTTCAAAAGTTCGAATTTCGTGATAAGGACTAATATTGTTTAGTTTTATGAAGATTACTACTAGATGGCATTTGATGTCAGACTAAACTTACTTAGAAATTTTTAGATAGATTATCACAGATTGGGGAATAGGGTGTTTCCAATACTTTAACGAAATATTATCAGCTAAAAACAGTACCTCGGAACTAACTGAAATAATTTTGCTTTAGCCAACAGTAAATAAAGAGGTAGTTAATTCTGTTTGTAGTTTCTGTTGTATTCGTAATAGTAAAGATTTTTCTGGAAGAAGCTTTGATTAAATTACCTTGAGGAATTTCGATCAGAGTTCCACAATGTTGAAAGTATGAGATTATGTATTTTTTTTCAGTTGATACGATAATTGGATGCTGTTGTTTCTTAAGGAAATACATCTCGAACGACACAAAAACTATCTCTTTACACCTTGTCGATCATAAGATACATTTTGGAAAATGTTAACAACACTGACAACATGTACTTGGGGATGGATACTTCCACAGTATTTTTTTTTTTATTATGTAGAACACTGGTGTGGTGATGGTGACGCGGGTGAAGCAACTGCCTCAGGCGCCAAATCGGGGTCGTCGAAAACCATTACAGGTAAAATGCAGTTATAACGAATTTTACAGGCCACGCGATTTTTCCTTATAACGAGCATTGTATTAAAGAACAAGAATTCGGCGGGGATTTCGAAGAACTTCTTTATAAATACTGACATTCGTTGTAAAGGAATTTTACCCGTATATACAAGAAAAAGCTCCAAATGCATTAAGCGCCGAAATAGAAATTTGGCAGGTTGAAAAAAAAATCGTTTTTTAATGCAAATAATAGAGTGCTCTTTTGGCTTTAGATAGAGGTCACTGGATCTGACAAAAGTTGGCTTTCTAAGATAGGCAAAATTTCGATCAGCTCTGTTTTCACGCGGCTTCTTATTTGATACACGCCGTTCGGTTTAGCGCTGTTTTGGCATTATCGCTTTTGTGGCACACTCTGTTATGACCAACGGTATATTGTCACACTTTGTTCTGGCAACGCTGTTCTCTTATCTAATCACCGTGACTATCACCCCAACCAGTGTTTCCAACCACTGTTAATCTCCCATAATGTCTGCTACTGAGGTAAGGGGACCGCATATGGCCCACCTTAACTTTACTGATTTTTTTATCAGTAAGAAAAACTATTTCTTCGTGCGAATCGACTGAACTATCAAGTTGGGAGACTATTTGGATAAATGAAAATATCAAATCTTCTTCCTAGAAATGGTGTATAAAAATGTAATAAATCGAAAATTAAAATGTGGCAAGTGGGCCATATTGTGAACATGGTATTCCCATTATGGCCCAATTTGTCCCGCTATAGATAACAAGAGCGTATGGCAAAAGTGATGTATAACCTTCTGTATTACTCACATATGCTACATACTGAGAGATATACATTACAACCATACATAATTTATATGACATTGCGAAACCAAGAATATTGTATTAATACATAAGAAGAAAAAAATAGAAATAAAAAAGAAGTGTAACACAAACGAAGAAATTTAGAATATCACGTCTCACATGAGGGACATGGTTCGTGATCTTTAGCGATGATTCCAACAAACTCTTCATGAACGTATTTGCGACACGACACACAAAGACGCATGTTTGCAACCCTGTCTTCCTGACAAAGATAACAAATCAAAAATTCACAAGGCTTGGAACAACTCGGTGTCGACTCTTCAGGACTATTAGAAGCAAGCTGCTCAAGTTAGACACACAGATGGCCTGCCACTCCGATCCTCGTCGGTCACATTGGTTCTTCGTTCATTGAACATGATACACCATTTTACTTCACTGGATTCGTTCATTGCACTTTCACCCTAAACTTGCTTTATTTTACTAAAAAAATCTCAATGGTCTGAACATTTTGTGCATTGAAAAACCGAATAACACTACGGATTTCACACTTGGCAAGGATTTTCAATAGCGCCGCGAATTTGATATACTGACAAGGAACAACAGACATGACCGCTCAGCAACGAAGCTCGGCTCGTGACGCTCAAGCAATCGCGGTGGTAAGGGATCTGCGCTAGGTGTGGTGCGCAAACGTTCTTTGCTTTTTGGACAATCCTCGTATATATATATAACTTTTATGTACCATCATTGCTTCACCTCTGTTCCACACTGCAAAAACTGGGCACAGGCATTCATATTTCACCTTCGTTTTTTTTTCTATTAATCTGTTCCCTCCCAATAACTGGAAGGCAAAGAACCGCTCCTCTAAACCCAACACTGGGATCGTCACTACCTCTCAAAAATTGTGGGTATCGAACTGGAATTTTGTACCCACAAGTCAAAGGTACTGTTTTTACAGTGCAGGTTTCGGCACTCCTACTAGTTTATTTATTTCATTGTTATTAACAATTAGTGGAGTAGAAATAAAGCAAAAACACACGAACTTGGAACTAATTCCCACAAAAATGATTTTTGCTTTAAAGTGAAGTCAACCCACTTCTATTCAACTTGTTAAAAATATATAAGAAATGTAACTCAAAACATTAAAAAAAAAAAAAAAAAATTGCATTCCAAGATAGCAAGAGTAAGGTGAAGGTGGTCCGTAAAACTTTCCAAATAATAAAATTGTTCTGCATTTGAAAATAGTTTACGGAACGCTGACGTACGTCATGAAAAAAGGAAGGTAGGGAAACCATATAATGCATTCCTTTGCTGTCAGTACGTGAGAACGATTCATAAACCATGCCGCCTGTTGATTCCACAAGTGTACTACGAATGTACATACTTCGACTCTTAACTTGCTTCAAAACGTTGGGAGACTGTGTTTAGCTTTGTTCTTGAGGATCAACATTAAAACATAAAAAGTAAATACCTGAATAATGAAAATCTGTTGTTGAAAATATCGGTTAACATAGTCGTATCAAAAATGATTTTTTTTAATACCATCTCCCTTCGATGGAAGACAATAGTAAACCATCATCAATTCATCATGACCATGGACCTTCGGATCTTCAAGCTTCCTCAAGACAGAGCAATTGTAATGTAGTACATTGAAAATACCCAAGTTGCCGTAACTCAATTGACAAAGAACGTTGGCTTCGCATTGAGAAGATTCTAGGTTCGTACCCAGCAACAGGTTTTTCCTGTCAATCCGGGATTGTACCTTCAAATTAGTCCCTTACCGACTTCCTGTCCTTATTCTCTCTTCTATCTTATTCAGAGGCCCGACGTAGTTCGCAAAGTTGCTATAGCAACGCTGTGCAATTACATTGACTAAAAGTTGCTAAGTGTTTGCCTTACGATTTGAGATGGAATTAAATATAGCACTAATCACGACTTCGCAAAGAGAAATTTGCGTATCCTTAGGCAAACTCAAAGCAAACATCACGAATGTTTTAGCCAATAGGGAACTTTGTTACAAACGTTCGATACAGAGTGGCAACCAGTCAGACATTTCTAACGCACTCACGTGGTGTAAATAAAAATAAGATGCATGGAGAAGTGTAAGATGTTTGTAAATTGTTATTACAATAAAGATGGTCTTACGTGACACCATAATTAAGATTCGCCGCGTTTTAATGCCCATGATTGTAAATATGATTAATAATGTGAAGGTGACCGATGTTTAGAAATTCCTCCGAATCGTTCAATCGGTTACAGTGAGATGATGTTACATGAAAGTACTTTTAGGGTTAGCTAAAGGTATAGACTATTATTTACTTTTTTTTAGCCAAATGGAATATTAGGTTAGCATAGGTTACTATGGGGGCCAGGGGAATATCTAAAGTCTATCCCTGAAGTGATATTAGATATCAAACTTCTAAAAATGTTAATTCATCTCAAAGCTTTAAAATGCCCAACCCTTTTGAAAATGTGTTCTAAAATGCTGCACATTAACAATGTTCATTAATAGTTATCCAGAATTTGACGTAAAGAGCCATTTGAACACATGTAATAGCTTTCTGCTTTACATTACTTCCTGTTAAAAAATCGACCTTTGCATTTAATATCCTTAATCTATAACTAGCAGTATTATAAAGGGTAAGTTTACTTTAGTTCCCCCAGAAGTAAAATTTGCTGGAGAAATATATTATTTCAAACGTATCTGGAAGTGTTGAAATGCAAAATATAACAAAGTTTCGAGTCATAGATGTACGAAATAGGAGGTACTATTTATGTGCTTCTGCGTTCATGCCAAGCACATAGTGTAAGGTGATGTGCATCGCGTTTTATGAGAAAAATATCTTACCTTTCTAACCCATCCATGATCTCCATAACAAAATACGTGTCATTCGTAATACGAAGTGACGCTACTTGTATTCTTACGCATGCTGCCGCATTTGCATATGGTGACCAACTCGACTACTATTTAACGAAATGATAGTGACACGTGCATTTTGAAACACTTTTTGAATTACCGACTGTCGCTGAGTATTTATAGAATTGCCTGCGTGAGTTATTTGTAAGGTAATGAGTGATATGCAGAGTAGATTTGACTAAGTAGCCGGCGGAAGATGGGGAACCTAAAGTACATCTTAACCTCCTCATGTCCTTCTCGGTGCGACTTTTAATTTGCACATTGCTTCAGTACGTTAAAGATTACGATATCAGGACCATTCTATTCATATATAGCAATAAGAAAGCATGGTTATAGGATTGTAGATTGAAATAAATGCTATTCCCGTGTATAAAAAGTGTTTTTTGCTATCTTGAACGTAAACCGTAGGCTAATAGCTAAGCTATACGGAATTGAACCTAATGTGTAAAAAAGTGGTGAGTAAATTGTGATAGTTTCCTTTTACTTGTACTATGTCTCTTAGAAGCGAAATTTTTAAACTCTGTTTGCACATAGTTGTACTACACGTTTCTTTCACGGGTTGAATTTTGCAATATGCAGCTTTCTTAAAAGATTCGGACATAACGTAAAATTATTAGATAACTATAAAAAAAAACAGAATATGTTCATGGATTAAAAATATTGTCCCTATTGAAAATAGTGCATTTTTGCTAAACTCATCCTGTCAAAATAGCCATGATTAAAATCTCCCCTTTGTGTGTGTGTGTGGAGGGAGGGAGAGAGAGAGAGAGAGAGAGAGAGAGAAAGAAGGACGTAAAATCAGTCGTTCTTCGTCACCAATTAAAATTTCGTTAGTTCACAGAAGTACACATACGTTGTTCTAATATTCCGTTAATGAATTGTAGTTTTAGGTGTAAACCCGATGCACAACTGTCATTGTTAGTAGAAGGAAGAAACGATTAAAGAATAAATTCGTTTTACGGTCATTCTGTGGCTTTTTCTTAAGCAGTTGTGATAGTAGGTAATGAAAGTTGCAAAATTTCCATGGTCCGTGGAAGTCTTAAGGGAATGATTACATTTCATTTTGAAAGAGCATGAACAATAAAATTCAGTATAAGGGAGATTCGATCGTTTGAGGGAGGAAATTGTAATTGTTTGATGTCATTGATTATATACAATCTTAAAGGGCGATATAGTCTTTCTAAAATTTATTATAGTAGATAGTGTGCTAACCTAGCAGCCGGAGCTGTTGATAGAGCATTAGCTTAGCAGTCACAAGATCCTGAGAAAGATACTAGCGGACGTTTGTCCTGACTGAGGTTTTCCCTCCGTAACTGGCATGACATTTTGTTCTAAATTTTATTACTATTATTTTTTATTTATTTTTCAGATGTTCCTGACGAAGATTTTGTTGACAGTCTGATGTTTCATTCCAGTTGTGGAACGCATGCTGCTGTTATAAACAATGGACGAACAGCTCACATACCAAAGTAAGAAGTTAAATGCTTTCTTTAGATGAAATGCCCTTACTACTTTTATCCGAGGTTTGACTTTTGTTTCACTTTATTCGTGTTAGTTATGATTATTATGAATATTTCAGTTCCTTTTTATAAGAAACATTTTGGTTTAAACCACACGATAGACACATTTTTGTCACTCCACCGAAAATCAACCGACCAGTTTTGAAAATTCTGATAATTTGCAGATATATTGATACATGTTTTGTAAACACAATGGCATGATTATAAATATCGGATTCCATTACATATGGCAACGGTGGCCATATTTCCAACATGGCGTGTGGAAAATCATGATCAAATCAGGATGCATGCGGAATGCAATATCTCTGAAATGAAAGGTGCTACAGACATAAGACAAACACCATTGGAAAAGTAATGAAGCGATCTTTAACACTGTGCAAACGTTTTAACGTCTCCGTTTTAATTCGAAGTGCCTGAAATAATGCCACAAAATCATGAGTGTGCTTCAACCAAATTACCATTTTTAAGCCCTGTAAAATTCTGGGAAGGAGTTGAGCCAAAAATCTCGTATATGGACTTTGTATTTGTCTCTACACAATGTAAAGCTGGACGAAATAAGAGATAGTAGAAATGAATAATAATTATTTTATAAGGCATCAAATATGGCCACATACGGAATTTTGCCAATGTTTACATTTGAATATCTCTAGTGGTGGAAGTTCGAAAATTCTTAAACTTACGCTAAAGGATCTTTAGTTCATACTGTACTTATAGTATGAAAGCGGAGTTTTAGAGGTGATAGGTATACAAACTGTAACGTCTTAAAGTTACGTAGAAAATGATGTTAAAGTACAGGGCAATGACATATATTTCTTGCACGTACAATACAATAACACACGTAAAAATGGAATGAAATATGACTAAAAGTAAAATACCATGCTATAAACAAAGTGACTGACCCCTACCCTTGGATAGTCCTAATTAGATCAGAAATCGCTGTATAGGGCCGAAGGCGAATCTTTCTTGTGTCCTCTGTGGTAGTTGGCTTCAGGAATTTACGGTCTGTTCTCAATTCCAAAATAGATTTTGTAGAAACTTGTGGACAAGTTCGTAAACGGAGAAAAGGACTTTCAATAAATTTGATACGTTTTACCCTAAGAGACAAAGAAATTTGAAAGAAAACTACCATTAATGCTTGAAGGAAATAATCTATATTTTTTTGCTAGTGGTAAAGAATCCCAAGAATATTTTATTTTGGTATTCATGGTAAACATTATTTATTTTTTGTGTTTGTAGTAATATTCTGAGTGTAGAACATTTCATAAAATTATGCTAGTCGAGCGATTAACTACCTCATTTATATGACTTTTTGATTGTATTTCTCTAAAAACACGAAGCCTTATTTGGTCAAAAGAACTATTTTGTGTATTAAAGTAATTGATGGCATATATTTTTTGGGCATATTTTCAACTTCATGTCATTATGTTGTTTTAAAGGGACATTGATGACTTTCTATTGAAAATTTCTACTCTTTTTGGAGGGGAAAAGGCCCCCATCAAAGGTTGAATAATCAGGAAAATAAGAGGACTGATCATTAGTATTGAAGACAATTGTAACATAATTTTTATTCTCAATGTCTAAGATTAATTTTCACATAAATAAACTATACAATATATTTGAAAGCGTTGCAGAATTTTATTATTTCCAAAAGATCATTAGTAATAGATAAGATAGACTGGTGGCATTCTATTAGTTATAAGAATTATTTCGTTGTGTATATTAATTACAAATTCTCTTGCAGCCTTGACACATTTAAAGATGATTCAGACACGTGCGAGATTAGTGTTAGAACCACGTCATGGGTATATTTCGTCAAACCATTTGAGAGCATCATCCGTCGTTGTAAGGTGTTTCGGTTCCATTCTAAACCCTTGCATTCGTACCGTGGTAGGGGAAGGAAAGTTGTTGTTTCGTAAGTATTATCACCCCTCCACTAGACTGCTTCTTCAGGTATCAAGTAGTCCTTTTGGAGATTTCTTTTACTTGTGTTTTCCGATCGGTACCTTGCTTCTTTTCCCTTCGGGTCTTCATTTGGAGTGTCTCACACTAACCATCCTACACCAATCGAGCAGTACCGTTCTGAGGCCAACCCCTTTGGCGTGGAGCGAAATCCTTCCGGACCTGAATAGCCTTGATATGGAAGGGTCTTGCGGGCCTTGCGTCAACTTTGACGCACCGAACAGAAGACCATTATAAGATGTGACAATATTTTCACTCTGTTGTCAAAACCGTAACCAGAAATTCCTCTTATTAAGCTTTACGAATTTTAACTCTCTCTGTAAAATCTTCTAATAATCTCAATATGGTTCTCATTCTTTCTTTAACTATTAAATGGTTGGTGCGATTTCTTCCGTTCAGTTAATTTCTTTCCATTTCCACTATCATGTATAGAATCCCTTTTGGTTTCATATAAAGTCATTTCGTAATTCATTCTTGCAGTATAACAAAATTATGAGTATTTACGTTCAGTTAACTGATCTGAATATCCGCCAATAACAGCTTAACTAGCAACAGATATATTATCATATGAGTGATAATCGTCGTGTCTTTGAGCTCTATTCGTGTTATCGAACGACGTAGTCTTCTATCGTATTAATTACCAGTCAGCAAACCAGCACACCTGAATGAAATACTGAGCATACACAAGGCTCATGCCTCGCTGAGACACATTCTCAGTGCAATATGCAGCCCGACATTTTGTTAAGTTAAACACCTGACATGTCTTCTCCAACCATTGATGCGCCATTGTGGACACAATGTCAAAATTTTCTAGGATCAAAGATGTTGTTAGAGGATGCGGAATGAGGATTTCATGAATGCCCTTTAATATTCTTCAGAAGCTGGTAGGAATCACTATCCGTGCTGTAGGTATGCAAAAATCTCGCTTACACATAGATCTTGGTCGGGTACAATGAAATGTTTAGTAGTTCAACAACTTGGTGTCTTACCGCAACTGAGCTTCTATAACGAGTACAACCAGTAAGTGCTCCCCACTGATCAGAGACCACTCCATCAAGAGTTATCGATTGTTTCACAATTTAAGAAACACAATTCTTTCTACAGTCGTCGTCCTATCTCCTCTTGATTATTCCAGCGCTTTTCTTTTCTTCTCACAAATTCAGCCACATCCATAAGCCATATGTAGCTGTCACCATAGCCACCTTCTTCCATTTTATTCCTCTGCGTTCTTCTGCTTCTTCCTCCTGGGTTACTTCCCCCTTCTTCCTCGTCTTTCTGTTCGGTTACTTTCCCTTCTTCCTCCTCCTCCTCGTCTTTCTTCTCGGTTACTTTCTCCTCTTCCATCCTGTTAGGGTTTAGCTCTCTCTCTTCTTTCTGAGGTAATCTTCCGCTCTTAAGTAGGTGGTAATATAATTCTGTATTTAAGTACCTCAAATCACTTTTCAGACTCTGTAACTCTTCCCTCTTCATTTTCTCTGTCTCCAAATTATCTAATGCTCGAGGAGTAGGACGAGTCATTTTCGGGGGATGCTTTTGAGGGGACCTTCTCGTCAGGTCAACGGACTGAATTTCTGATTCGAGCTGCTGGATTGTGTTCTCCATAATACGATGGGAAAACTCCCTCACGCCAATGTTGTTCTTCAACTCAGCTATGTCCTGTCTCAACTTTTTTTTCGTAAGGATCAGGTTCCCGACTGCCTTGGCTGGTGGAAGGCAACGAGCCGTCATTGTTTCTAATCTTGTTCATAGAGTCCCCTGGAGCAGCCCCCGCCGGAGATCCGAATGGGGGCTATTTTACCTCCGGAACTCTTTGCCCCAGAAGACTCCATGACCCTCGCCGCCGGGACCTCCAATCAGCGATCACAGTTAAAGGGTTTTATAAGGGACCGGCGACGAACCTCCTTCCTTTTAACTCACACTGGTTTCTTTGGTCTTTAGGAAAGGTGAAAGAACATAGAATAAACAAGAAATTTAAGAAAGGAATAGAAAGAAAAAGAGATTTCAAAATTTAATATTGAACAATGCATCTGGTAATGTCTTTGACGGGTCACCAGGATGCATAAAAGAGTAGAAACAAAGTGTTATGCTCAAAGGTTTAAACCTGCTGTAATTCAGTTGCAGAGGGAGACAGGTTCATATCTGCCATGAGACTATACTTGGAAGAATAGTAACTGGTTGGTGATGGAGAAGATTAAAAAGAAACTCAGTTGGACGCTGATAAGGCGTAATGAGAATGTAGTGAAAAGAGAAGGCAGAAGAAGAACAAAATAAAGAATAGTTAGGACATTGTCTTCAAAAGATATAAAACTAAAGAATGCAGATAAAGACCCCTCCCATGTGAAAGGCATGTTGATATTTTGTAGTATAGTGACGGAGTAGTACATGAATTTCTGTCTCTGAGTCGATCTATCACTTAAGATTTTTACAGGTATTAGGGGATGCTGTTCGTTGAAAACGTTGGTCTCTGGACACTTCATCACGATAATGCTCTACATATTGCGCCAACACTGTTCTTTGACTTCTTAGCCAATATAAACTTTCCTGTGATCATATCTCGCTGATGGGATAATCGAGTGAATTTTATATTTCAAATGTCATTAATTTTAAATGTTATTGTCTATTTTTTTTTCTTTATCAAGATCATGTCCGACTGGAGAATGGGCATCTCTGAAATATATCACAAATTCTTAGCAAAGATGTCGCAAACCTGAAATCCCATCCATTGTACGCTTAGTAAATCGCTCTTTTTAATTTCTCAACAAAGAAGTTCAAATTAATAGGTATACTACCATTCTTGATTCTCATGATAGGCTAATTCTGAAGAACGCCTGTCACTGTAGACCTGTTATTTCTTGTAATACTGACTTTGCTTTCTCAACTGTATGAGCTGACTCCCTTAGTTCAATCAATTCTGTGTGTCCGTATATGCTCTTTTAACTGTTCAGCGGTATCAAATGCTGTGCCGACTACGAACTGTCAAAATATTTTTTTTAAATTTTGTGTCATGCTAGTTCTACCTTCAATCAGTGGAAGAAAATAAAATCTTATACAATAATTTTCAACGTTTTTTAGACTATTCCAACTCAAGTGTAGAAGAGAAATTCTTTAACATAAGCATTGACGCTTGTTATTCGCTGCAAATGTATCTTAGGTAATGTATCTTATGTCAAATGTATCTTATCAAGATTATATTTTCCTTTGGCCTGAACTTCTAAAATGAAATATAACCGAGGGAATTGGAGATGTTTCCTACAACCAAAAGTTAAGGACTGTTTCTCATTTATTTAATTTTAATGGAGGTCACTCAATACAAAATCTGTTTATGCAAAGGACAATATCTTTAAACAAGAGTAGGTAATCTTTCATAACAATAATAGTAAGCGGTTTAGTACAGACAATTATCCTTACTGAGCACCTCCAGCAAATGATGCCTTTGCACAGAAGAACAGAATCCTGAAAACGTGGCCCAAATGTCAAAAAAATAAACTTCTGAAAGTCGAAAACCTTTGTGATTAAAGTGAGTATGTAGGTAATAGGGCAATGCAAAAGCGATTACATTTTTGATGTATCCCCAGCCAGACGTGTAGAGTTGCAATGGATAAAAACATTACGCAAATAGAAATTTTCGTCATATGAAAAGAAAAATATGATAGTGATTTATCCCTGAAATGTCGGCACGTGACGAGGTGCCAAATTCAGACAGTGTTGTGGAGTAACTTCCAGAAGATGACAGAAATAATGTAAAACACGAGATATATCGAGTTTACATTAAAACTACGGAGCATTTGAAAAACTTTAATCATGTCGAAGACGCAGAAATGCCGACTGGCTGGACAAAATTTGTAAAGCAGCCCCGAAGGAGATGAATATTCTCCAAGCTATAAAAGTGAAAAAGGCTGATATCCTACAATAATATTTTATCTACGCTTCACGAAAGAAAAGTGTACAAAACCAATTCAGAGAAAAGTTCGATTTACTTATTGACTACGCGAAACCGGGAGCAAGCAGAAAGGTAAATGATGGCAACGTAGTTCGGCGATCTTACAAAAAAATCGGCAAACGTTACTGGTCTTAATGAGGAATTTCGTCTATTCGCACTTACTGTACAGGGCATGTCTTCCGGGCATGGCATAAATGCTGCTGGATTTGATCAGTACGTCAACCACAAAACTCTTTGTCGAGATGTATCGTTGGTTCTACATGCCGGCTAGTGTGCAACAGGTTCTAGTCCATTGATCTAACATTATGTCAAACGCACTTCTTCAGATAGGTCAATTACCGAAAAACGTAGAAATAAGGACTTGAAGTGTTTCAGGCGAACTCGTTTATAGATCCTCCATAAATGAAGACATTGTTAATTTTTTATTGGTTTCCGTGATCATCTTATCAAGTCTCGTCCCTCCACCTCACAGAACACAAACACTTTCTTCCTGATGGATTGGGTCTCATCAAATGTACTGAAGTGGCAGACAGTGATACATTTTTAAACATTAAAAGGTCAGGCGAAAGTGTCCAAGATAGGAAAGTCGACCGTGATTTCTAAACGATGACTATATGTGATAAAGAACTTACATAATGACGACTATTTCACTGTCACTTTTCATCATTTTGACTCATCAACAAAACATGATGAACTATATTTCACGCGTTCTAACCCTTTTCTTAATTTTGGCCACGTTTTTGGGATTCTGTCCCACTGAACGATGGTCTAATTCATCTCAATCAACTACTGCTTTTGACAGTAAAGTTCAAAGAAATCCGTTTGATAATTATGGAAAACTCAACTTACACCTTGCCAAAAATCACTGCTTTAACAATGAATAGGCTGCTCGTAAAGCAAAGAATCAGAATTAGGCACTTGTTAAGTATCACCAGCTAAGTGACTCAACAATGTATGTACGTAGTATTTAAAGGATAAGTACATACATCCACCAATATTCCTAAGCCTTCGTCATGGTCGGATTATGCGAGAAGTCGAAACATCGGAGGTCGGATTACCTAGGTTCTTCTGTAGTCGTCCTGCTTTCTGATGGCATGTCCTCTTTCTCATCTTGTCCTCTGTCCTTTTCTAAATATCTTGAAATTTCCTCCGTTCTGTAGTTAAAAAGGTCATGCTTTTTTGATTTAATTGAATTCTGATCAATTTGCGGCGTATTTACTTTTTTACTTTTGCGGATTAATTTCCCATACTATTTATACGAATACGTTTGAGTTATAAATTTCTCATACGCGCTGTCCATAGTTTGGCTCATCGAGCTATACGTAAACTATACTGGAGTAACTACTTAGTGTTGAAACATAGACACCAGAGCAAATATCAAATATTTAAATTCGTTTGTCCACTTAAAGTCTAATCCAATGTTTACCAAAGTCTTAATTCCTGAGTTATTCATGTAAGAGTATACCGCACTGTGCATACAACAGAAAATATTGCAAATATTATTTACGTTTTTTGCAAGAATTAAGACATAAATACAAAAACGGACCACACAGCGATATCAAGCGTAAAAAACTGAGTTAGAATCGAAAATTAGGTCCATATTGGTTTAGACTGGAAGTGGACAAACGAGATTAAGTTTCCTCTCCGCTCCCTAGCTTCACATATTCATGAAATTTTCAATGGCTGCAGACAGTCCAGTATCGTATTAATGGAGGTCGATGGTTTGGCTGAATTACAGGACGTTTCCTGTCATCTGCTGGCCTCTATCTTCTCCGAGTAGGTTAGATTACGACAGGACTACCATATTTCATGAAGTAAAAAATACACATGATAAAAACACTTATTTACATACTTTGAACAAGTATAAATGCCCCTTTACCTTTTTAATTACTTTTCCTTTACTGATTAACACAACTTTAAACATCATTAAGTCTAAAAATTATACTCAACAGTGTATAAATTAACGTAAACTTTACATTTTTTTTTTCTGTGTCCAATCGTATTTCTCAGTTGAACGTATCTACTTCAAAAATGTTCAAGGATTCCTTTTTATCTATAAACGAAATTTCTCATGTGACTTGGGTTGCCAAACGTCCGGTTTTGAACCGGACAGTTCGGCTTTTAGGACAATTATCCAGTGTCTGGTTACAAGTTCAAACCGGATGCCTAATGTTCGATTTTGACAGATATTTCCCTACAAGAGCATTTCAATTAAAGTTTAAATATGAAACTTTACTCTGTGAGTGAAGATTCACAATCTTAAAATCAGTAGTTTCAAATTACGAATTGAAGCTTGTTCTGGGTCTGGTTAAACCATTGTTGCCAGTTCTGAATAATATGTTAATTACTTACTTCTAAATGCGGTTATGTACTTTTTGATGCAATAGAATGCCAAGTGTTGTTTCCATTTCAAACTATTATAAACCGGAAATATAATTCATTATTACATTTGGCGTCATAACAAACACCATTCGCATTCTATTG
>JAGDQP010013732.1:0-17729 GCA_022664845.1 Lepisma saccharinum
AGCACGACTGTCCCACTCACATAAAAAGCAGCAAAACTTTGTGTAACCCTTTTGTAAACCCAGCAGAATAGCAATAACCTTGAAATTACAGCAAATTTGCCACCCAAATCTGCAGTATTCCAGGCACCTAAGAATTTCTTTCATATCTTCGTAAGTTTCTTTAACATCAACTTCATGTACAACAGGAATTGAACGAAGAACATTACCATTGTGCAGTAAAACTGCTTTAAGAGAAAATTTGGAGGAATCAATAAAAAAGTCTCAATTTCTCTGTCTTAGATGGTATGTTTATTGCTGTAAAGACTCCTTCAATATCATGACACATAGTCAGATGCCCTTGTGTTTTGAAAAATGAAACAAGTTCTTTATGTCTGTAGCGAAAAGTTACCTTCACATCATCCGCCAGGTGATTCCATTGTTGCAGCCCGACCAAACCAGATTACTAAGATTTTTCGCCAAATAACAGCAATTTTAGGTAGGGCCATCACTAATTTAGTGGGGATCTCCTCCCTTGACCCTTCTGGTTATGGGCGTGTGTTGTGGGTATATTTAGCCACCAAAGCTGACGTAATATATTGGAATACGACGTTGTCAGACCTTCAACTATGTTACCACATAGAAACGTGTGGGGACGCTTGGACGTGTGCCCTCCATCCCTCTGTTACGCCGAAACGAGAGCCAGTCGAACTTCTTTAATGTCATTTTCGTATTCAACACCTCCAAATTAGTTAAAAGTGAGTGTTTTCATTTATGTCACAGAAAAAAGTTAAAAATTTGTAGAACAGTGAATCAGCGGATTAGAAAAATCGGCGGATTAATTTAAGATCGTAACTCCAGCGCAACATCTCATCGCTATAAAATAAATTTAGCACGCAGAGCTGATATAAATGTTAACTTTTGCAATTTAGTTGTAAAATGAAAGAATTATAGCTTTATTATATTGTAAATTAATTAAGAATTTCTGTGCGTTTTTACTGCACTTTTGCACAGCATAGAGAACAGTGACTGTATGAACTCGGCGGATTAGTTTATAGTTTTCTCTTCTAAAAATAAAGGGGTAACCTTACTATCGGGTTAAAAACAGTCCGCGTCGTATTATGAGGACGTCGGATTAATGAGGTTCCAACGTAAAAATATCTAGAAAATTTATATTTTGCAGGTAATACAATTATTCCATCAGGTTATTTATTTATTCACAGCATAACACAACAGACAATATGCCTAATTACAGTGTTTGAGTGTACATGATAGTAATTACAGATACAAGAAACAATCATATTACTTCGCCTGCAATCCTTTTAAATTCTTTATCAGTAATTCCAAATATATATACATTAACTTTCGGTTCAATTTTGTTGTAGAAAGCACTTATTCTCCAAATTGGGGATTTATGTAGAATTTAAGTTTTGCTTTCTGCAATAGAATGTTCCATTATTACCCAGTCTTGTTTTAGTGTTCGGGACTTGAATGAAAATGCCAGGAACCAAGTTTCACGCCTGTGAGCCATATCCAGATCGCATGGATATTTCTGTTGGCCTGCCATTAATACAACGAGGCGAGAAAAACATTTAAAATAATAAAAAAGATATTGAATAAATCGATAGTTTTTTCTTCTAAATTTCCTACTTTACGGAGGAGAATATTGTGTTTTTTGTCGTGACCACCAGACACGGTGTAAGTCTACAATCCACGGTCCGTCTCTTCGCAAAATGTCGACAAGTTTCTCTCCTTGTTTTCTTCAAAATAAATAAATCCAATGGTCATTAATCCTTGATCCCTGCGAAGTTGATATAATATAATATAGATAAGTGGCCATTTGAAAAAAAATAATTGAGACGGCCTGATATACGTGTGTACTTAGCTGCAGCATTTGCAAACGAACAAGGCTTCCTATAAAACGAAACTACCTACTATTTCTACAGTCCAAAAATATTTATTATATGTAGAATTAATATTTTTAAGACAGACAGAGATACAAATACACACACATTAATAGCATTACACAGTTTGCAATTTAGATAATGTGACAACTTAGGATGAAAGAAATCCATCAACCATTCCATGTAGTGCGCGATGATTAACTTCTAACAAATCAACTTCGGGAGTCAAGGAAATAAATTAATAAACTTTGGTACGAAGAAGTTTTTGAATAACAAACTTTCCGTGCTCTTGATACAAATTTGTAATTTTGTTGCTACCGGACGTTTGAGACATAGGCTTAGAGGCGAAAAGTATTTCTAGTTTTTGTTATAAGTCAGGAACGAAAGTATTTGGATTTACTACAATCAAACTTTAGACATGTCGATTATAGTTTGTCTTGTATAGTGCAGAAAATCAACATTCGTATAGCAACCGAATGATATCAAACATATGTGGTCACATACAAAAGCAATTGTATATGCGTAAATTAGCAATGAATTTGAAGGCGTGCACCGCACAATTAACAGGTATAATATATGTTCAGGAAGACAAATACAATAAGCAATCAAGAGGTAGAAACACTTCTATCACCGTACCATGTACCAAATGTATTGGCATTTCATTGCTTGGATAATTATAATATATATGTTGTTACCAATTACTTTCATTTCAATCTCGGCAGGACTTTCGATACACGAACGTGTAGTATTTACATTTTAGATGAGGAGCGTATTCCATACATACAACTGCACAGCAGTTGCTAATTGAGCTGATTCCTTGCAAATTGAGACACAGATAGTTTCATACTTGAAGACAATAAAGTTATGGAAATTGCATGTGATTAAAACATTAGCAGACTTTTAAAAAGTTATTTTTTCAGTGAAAATAACACTGAAGGCCTACTCTTGTCAAATAATGAAAGCGTTATACGAGAAGGCATTCAATATTATTCAACTGAAAGAATAACTTTTTTAAAGCGTTCTGATGTTATTTTTGCCATCTTTTGTTTGCGATTTTGCAGTTAGCATTTCGTCAAACTAGGATAAACGCCGCAATACATGCGCCGTAAGATGGATAATGTAGTAGTACTTCATAAATGGAATACATTATTTTGTTGTGACCGGTTCATTATCAGGTTCTTACTAAAATACTCGAGTATCCGTCGTCATTCCTATCTGAACGCATTTCAGCTAAATTAACTGCAAAAAACGTAAAAGATGAATGATGTAACGAAGAACGAATGAATGATTAAGCGAAAGAACGTAAGTGCATATGCAGAATAACCTTTTGTTTTTTTCTTTAATCTTTCTTTTTTCTGTATTTCTCACATCACATCCTCCGAACGTCATTCAAACGTTGTTTGCATTTCGCCTTTACCATGGTAACAAATCTAGTCTCTTATTCAAACAAGTGAAAGAGGAGCACTTAAAGAGACAATGAAAGTTATCAGTGACAACACATGTTTTATGTGAAGTGCTGGGCAGAAGATTATTAAAAGCGAAAAAAAAAAAAAGATTTTGTGCTGCACTGGATTAAAAAAAGTACACATACTTTACATTTTTTTGTAGATCTTTTTTCTGAAATTCTTTCTGTTTTGTGGTCAAGAATATAACTAAGCAGTGTTTGGGAATGTAGCATGTGTTTCAGAAGGTTAATTTTGAGTGTTTGTTGAGATTTTTTTGAACGTTTATTTGGTAGATTTTTTTTTGTTCACATCTTGTTCAGAATATGTTCAGATGAACTCTGGATCACTTATTTGTGTATCGAACTACTTCAGCTCATAGCAGTGACGGATTCAGCCGCGCCCCCTTCTCAAGAAAAGAGATTTTATTTTTAACGTATTATTTTAACAATTTACCTGATAGAAAGCTTCTATTTGATTGGTTTTAATAACAAATTGATATTTTTCAGTGACAATGATGTTAGTGTTTACTATTCCACGATAAAACTTAGCAATATGAGAGTAAATATGATAAATTTATACTTTAAAAAATCGAAAATATCCCTGGTTTATTCCTCAGATCAGCGCGCCATCTCAAAATACTGGATCCACCAGAAATACTGTCACTTTGACTCCTAGAAAGAAAAGTGACAAATTTACTGCGTTCTTTCTAACTCAGTTAAAGGGGAAAGGGTAGAGAAGAAACTACAGTGCGTATACTAGTAATGTAAATTAACATCTGCTACCAACAAACAATGAGAACTTTGGAATTTGAATTTTATTTAAGGCCAGTTTAGACAAATGGATTATGATGGGTGAATTGGTAGAATGAAGAAAGTGGGAGGAAACGGGAGAACCACGAGAAAACACATGCACGTGGTGTTTGTGCACCACAACCCCACATGGCATGAGCTGGGATTAAACTGAAGATCTCAAGCACCAGAGTTGAGCGTTGTGAGTCACCTGAGCTCAAGAGGACTTTTGAAGAAAGGTCAAAGTATTCTACGATGTCGACACATTCTTCCGCACATCTTAAATATGAGGTACATTGGTCCCAACTTTGTTTTCTCGACTTCTGTCTAATGAAGGAATAAACTGACTTGATTCACTGTTTGTTTGCTGTTACCTTCAGAAAACCTTTTAAAATAACTCACACTTCCAACCTTAACTCATTTAAACTTATTTTTAGAACCATGATTTTATTTTTCTTAAAAATGCTACAAGCATGGCGAATTTGAGAGTATTGCTGGAGTCTAAGCTGAATATACAGTTGCAATATAACGCATTAATAAAGAATATCCAGATATGTTTTCAAAATGGCAGTGAAGAAAACTGAAATCCACAATAACTCATCAAGTACGCTTACTGCTCTTTTATTTGATCGCGTTGCAAATGAAATTTGTGGAGGATGCTTGAAATGAAGGGACTGACCGCGATGGTTCAGCAGTCACGTACTTATCTTCGAAGTCGTAAGCTCAGTACTCAAGACTGACCATCCCGACGAAACTTCCTTAGATTTCACATCAGTCATCTCAACTGCCCGTTGAAGTGGTAAGTTGAAGTAAGTCTAGGATCTCTTTTATTTAATAACAAACGCGGGCTCAAAACTTACTCATGCCAGAAATTTCATAAACTATTTTTGGAATGACAGAAATAACACAATTACAAGAGAAAATGCTGCAAACCACGTTCTGGCGAAGAAATACATTCGAGCTAATCTTTCATTTCCGCACCATTTATCTTGTGATACACTTAGTCGCACTATACATAAGGAAAATAATTGAAAATGTAACTGCTGAGCTGTATTCGGAATTCTCTTACTCTAGAAAAATTAAGATTTTAATTGATGAGCTTTCCAAAATGTAAGACCCACTTCTTAATAGATAGCTTCCGAAACTTGCGTTCCTTCTGTAAAACATGTAAACTGTCCCCTATTCCCCTTCAATTTATGGTATTAAAATAACAGAGTTTCACAATCAGTCTAGTGCAATAACATTACCATACTATTATTATCTTTTTAAAAGTACATGATTTGAAATACATCAGGGTTCAATCCCGTATAAGTTACTAATTAATTATTGACGTTCTTGTCTGAAGCCAAATTCAACAGAACAGAACACACACCCTGAACTACGTTTTACAACCTAGCCTATGAGGACTAGTGACTATGGTCACGGACTTCCGAACGTATAAGAATACACGGCACGACAGACTGATACTTTTCATGGTTTTCTTTTAATTTCACCAGCCGAATACCGATATGGTACCTACTCCCTTCCCTTTCGTACTTCCGGAAAACTGTTCACCGAGGGACATCAGCCCCAGGCTTGTGACGGGCTCGCTAGGTTATATAATAGTTTAAATGAAAATAGCGACAATAGCTCATGTGACCAGGATTCGAACCCGCGTCGCCTTTCTAAAGATAGTCCTTAGTTCGCGTGATTCGTCACTAGACCAAAAGATCTGAGTTCTCAAATCCTACTTCATCGCTTGAATGAGGTTTTCGTCTTTTTATTTCAGCTTCAGTCAATTCCTGAGGTTTAACTCAAGAATTTGTTATAAAGAAATATGACCTACTAAACGTAATATCAGTCACAAAGTATTAGTCACCATAAATTATTGATAACTGTTTTTTTCTTGTGTACAAATTATAATCTTTAAGTTATCGAAAGCCAGCTATTATGTGTGATACAAGTAAATCCTTGAGCTGGTAACTGGGGTAATCCGACAAATCCATTTATCTGCATTATTTCCTGGAAATTTTAGGTCAAACTCATATCATAATAAAAAGAAACATTTGTGGTAGATTTGTGCAATATATGACCTAATCGGAAAATGGCATTGCTTCCTATTCTTGGAAGAAGAGTTCGAAAAGTAAACCGTCTACATTGTTTTGCTTAATTAATTTTTTTTATTGACATGAAATTTTGGAAATCCAAGAGTTAAAAATTAGTTAGGACATGTTGAAAGATACACTGAAAATTGTCAGGTGTTTGATTGGGAATCGAACTTCCGCTTCTTGTGAAGTGGCAAAGATAATTGATTTGGATCAGCACTGGAGAGACGACTCAGGCTCGAATTGTACTGACGCCGGCCATATTATTTGGGAAAGATTTCTTCGTCACCACCATCCACATAGCTGGATGGTACTTTCTGTCACAAAAGTAAATGCATTTCTTTCGTAAACTTGTTCCATCTTCGAATTTTTTCTCCCATGGAAGGTATGAAAATAAATCACTATATGTAACATTCGCCCAACTCGCCTTTCAATTCAAGCTAATTGAACTTTCCAATGGAAAAATCCTGAACAAAATTGTTATGCTAAATACTTGTTTGCTGGTCCAATCTAAACGAGACACAATGAAAGCCCAGTAAGACGGAAAGTAGCAGACGGAGCAGTAGCAGACGCCTAAACTCAAGTTCCTATTGTAAAGTCTCGCTATAACACGCCAAAAGCAACATACTTTGTGTTGTATCTAGAATTGTCATCGACTATCAAACTTAAAGAGTCCTGAGTTCGATTCTTAGCAGAAGTTAATTTTCTTATCACCAAGAAGTGGAAAATATTAAGAAAGAAAGTCACGTGGTCAAACACATTTGTGTGTATGTATTTATCGTTGTTGAAGACGAAATAAGATTTATTTTGTAAGCAATAAAAGTGTCTTATTCGTAATAGGCACAAGTTCAGGTGGCGTAGTGAATATGACCTCCCACTACAAGAAAATGGAGTATTCCGCTCTAGTCCCCATAGCATTTTAAAGCATATTTCATGACTAGCATGTAAAGTAATGGGATGTTTGTACAACGTAACTATTGATGATGATATTCACGGTTTTAAAAAGAAATGTTCCTGAAATTGTGAAATTAAATGAAAAATAAATTAAATGAGAATGCTGATATCTCATTTCTAAGAAAGTTGTTTCTCAGTGCACAGATAACTTTTTTTTTTTTACAATTTTTTATTTGTGCTATGCAATATTACATAAAGTAATTTCAAGCAAAATATACGAATGTACCACTTCAAACTATGGAAGGTAAAACAAACATTATTTGGAAACTGAAATAAATAGCTGGGAGGAAAATGTTGATTAATAAATGAAATCGTAGTCTTTCCTCGTGCCTTACAAAATCTACTTGTAGTTAAGCAATAAAAATGAATAAGAAAAACACATAGTACTACGACACAGAAGAATGTTTCAGAATTAAATGAACCTTGGTATTATCATGTCTGTCCTGTTTTGCAGTTATGTTTCTACCTTTCCAGAAGTTTCAATTAAATGATCTGTTGAATGAGAGCTTTGTGTAACTATTTATTCTTAGATCATTCGTGGTACAAAGAGCAGAAGATGCAATTGCTCGAAAGAAATTTATTTACTTTTTTGATAGTATGTAGTGCTCGCTAAGGAATGCCATTCATCAGACTTCAGACAAGTTTAGGCTGTGAATGTCAGTAATAGATCTTTTATTTTTTTTAAACTTCATTTTGTTTGTTTTTGAAGACTAGACATCTTAACAAACGTATACATTTCCAACGTAAACTTACTAACCTCGTTAATGGTTTACCATTAGCGAATTACGTAAAACGTCAATTATTCATGTCATTGAGGACTGAAGGGTTATTTTTCCTACGTTTTCAGGAGTTCATTTGTTAAAGAAAAGTACAAACTTACTTTATTCACAGTCTTTTGTTCTCTTCGGCCTTGAGAAAGTTTATGATTTCGACTGAGTCAATGTTATAATATAGAAAGCACGCGTGTCGTATAGGGTATTTACCATGACAGGGGAAAGAGTTGTAAAGTTACAATGAAAATAATCTTGCACTAACGAAAAATGAATTTTAAAAAAATATTTATAATGGTTTGGCAGAAAATTCCAGAACTTTTCAAGGTCTGTTTTGAGAAAATAACAGAGGTTCTATCAATAAATGTAAGCCATATATATTCTGAGAATTTATATTTCGAAGAAAGATTATTCCACACGTATGATAAGGCGTACTTGACGGACAGAGAAAGAACTGAATCAGAAATGTAAAAAAAAAAAGTGATAGCTGCAGTCAGTATGTCCCTTTTTCAGATATCACAATCTGTAGATTAAAAATATACAGGATGTTAATTAAATGTGTATACATATTTGGTAAGTTAAGTCCTCAGACCAACAAAAGAAAGAAAATTTCATGTACACATATCAACATTGTTTCCAACAGACTGAGGTCTGAAACTCGAACCTAATCATGTTTTTATAATGGTAAATTAAATGGTTAAAGAAACTTCCACCGCGTCTAGGATTCATAAATCGAAAGACCCTTGGTTTCGGTCTCTTTGGCAGCAGTACTTAAATCATTTGAATATGAAGTCGGCGAAGGCGCGCATACATTAAATAACTCTGAAACATATGTTGTAATGTCACATCTGTAATTAAACTACATCAACATAGTGAAACATTTAAAGTCGGAAAGGAATAAGACAAGGAGATTTAATTATTTTCTGCGGTTCTGGAGGAAGTGTTCCAAAATTTAAACTGGGATGAAGTTGGAATAAAGATCAATGACGAATACCTTAATCACCTACGATTCGCTGTTGACACAATCATGTTAGCTTGAAGTGCAGAAAAATTCCAAATCAGAATGGAAGAGTTTATTAATGAGAGATCGAAAATAAAACTTAAAACGAGTTTAAGTAAAACAAAGGTAATGTACTTTATACAACCAACATGCTAAAAAGATAGAAATAAAGATTCCCGGAGAGAAAATTGGTGTAATTCATGGGTGTGTCTGCCTAGGGTAGCTTAAAACATAAAATGTAAAGATGATTGATGAAATAAATAGAAAATGTAAAATGGCATGGTGCTCGTTTGGAAGACAATTTTATTTTTAAAATTGAACTACCAATGTGTCTCAAGCGAAAAATCTATGATCAAAGTGTGTTATCTGTGATAATGTACGGCTGTGAAACATGGACATTGAATGCGCAAATGACTCAAAGATTAGGAATCACACAAAGAGCAATGCAGAGATGCATACTAGGAATATAATAAGTAGAAGGACAAATGAATGTATTCGCTCGCAAACAATAGTAGACGAGATAATGAAGACTGCACGGAAAATGGACGGAAGGACCTAGAAGTGGATCACTCAGCTAGACGAGCAGATATCAGTTGGAGGGCAAATGTTCTCATTGGATTTCCAGTAAAAGGAAAGAACGTAGAGTATGGCCAAATGCAAGACGGGTAGATGAAATCAGGAGCTACGTGGATGAGGACAGCAGCTGACTGAAATATGTGGAAGAGGAAGCATTCATCCAGCAGTGGATCGAAAATGGCTGAATTATATATATATAATCTTGTATATATGGAGGTATCCTCTTTTTCAATATTGGTCATTTGGTCACCCTAATGGAAACCCGAAATACCATATATGTGCGCAATATCCTTTCGTACGGCTCAAAAATTATGATAAGAGTGCTCTAATATCACTTCAAATCTTTCGGCATTCTTATGAACAAGAAAATAAACGTAATATGATGTCTGGACTGTGTTCGGTCTCGCGGTAAAAGATGAAAAATATGATCTTCCGCAGTGATTGAATATGGGTGAAGGAATACCACTTGTATTACGACTTCGCTGATCAAGTTAATCTGCCATCTAGTTTTCTATATTCACCCTAATATAATCGACTATAAGATAGAAGTCGTCTTACTACAAGACAGAATATCCCTCCAGAAACTCTGCACCCGTGGTGCAAAACAGTGCGGAATGTCGATGAAGATTGTGTTCATGGGCAAATTTGATAGGTTTAATCGTTTCAGTAAGACACCTCCAATGTCCTACACTACGACTAGAAGAGCTTTCTTTACTATTGGACGGATTCCGCTTCGTTTTCGAGGTACAGGGATTACATCCTGGAGCCAAAAATCTACTTTTTACAAGGATAGTTTTCCATAAATTATGAACAAAGTATTGAAATAAAAGCACATAGCTGCAAATCGAATTGTATCACCAGAATAGATATGAGGAGCTAAAACGTAATATTATTCAATGAATAGTGTTGTCAACCTTCGTATTTTTTTTTCAAATAACACTTTGTCGGTTTATTGGATATTTAGGATCTCCTAGTAACGATAAACATCATACATGAATCACAGCATACAGTGTTGCAAATTTCATATATACGAGGCGAAGTGTAAAAAATGTTTATTACCTTTGTAACATCAGATTAGGGGGTGGCGCTTTCAAAACTTAAGGCTAAATTCGAGCAGGCACGTATCTAGCAGTTGGTTTTGAGAGGGGTCCACGGGCTTCCGGGTGGTAAAAGGTGTCTCTGTAATACATAATTACGCCTAAAATTATACTAATCTTACATAAAACTCTCAATTTTACAGCCTCCAGACCCACCCCCTGATTACATCTCTGAATTTGAGAACCATCTTTTATTGATGTTAGAGTTTTCGTTATAGGATTTTGGCTTCAAACTGTGTGTTTGTGTGTGCTGATTTTCTTTTGTTTATGTGCCATTGCTATATTTTGTTTCTGTTCAATATATTCGCAACATTAAGATCGCAAACATAAAGAGCTAATGCTGAGGTGATTAGCCTTCCCAGACGATTTAACACGTAGGACTTAGACGTCTTAAGTAAATCTCCCAGAATTGTATGCCGTAAATATGATACAACTGAGTATGGGCAGGGAGAAGGTGGTATTGGTGTTGTAGCAGTTGGATGAAGCACGACAAAGAGTTCTCTGTCTCCACCAGAAAGAAAAAAGAGACGTAGCCTTCCGGGAAGTCATTAGTATCTGTCTTCTAGAACAGAAAAGTAGTTATCCAAATGGACTTCTTGGAGAAAGACGTGGCAATTAGCGGCGAGTACTAGTTTACACTTCTGCAAGAACTCAGTACGACAACGCTGGATATGTAATGCTGTAGCTAATCTGACAGCAGCACTTTCGACCGAAATATGCTGAAAAACAATTCCCAGCCCCATCCCCACTCCCCTTACAGTTCTGTCTTGGCCGCAAGTGACTATCACCCGTATGGTCCCCCTTAAAGGGCACCCAGGAGACAATAAATTCAGCACAGACGAAGAAATCCAGAAACATGTCGTGATTTGGCTATGGCTTTAACATTTTTATTTCTGTCCGAAATGAGTTCTCGAACTCCCACGCCAATAGTAACGGTGCCTGAACGTTCAACGAAAATGCTTCGGAAAACAGTCCTAGTTTGATGAATGTGCTTGTGTTAATTTCCATTATAGAAGTCAACCCTGGACGACCCATATTGCTGAGTACTAGCATTTACTTTGTGATACTAGTCACGACTGGAGTCTCAACCACATTTCAGTCATCCATTTTTCTTTGAACAATGAACATAAAACTAGAAAGACGCTAAAAATACTAGCATTGTGTTTTGAATATGGTATTCCATCCCAACCAGCAAGAATTCAATATTATTAACGACTAAAGGAAGCAGAGAGCCTTGTAAAAGACACGATGCACATGATTTATTCTTGACAAGAGAGCGTGGGCCAAAGAGCATAAAACGTCCATAAAAATCTAATCAAAGTCAATTATTCTCAACTGTGTGACTGTAGTACAGTAGTTCCAGCTGATCAACACAGACAGAACGCGACTAACTTCTGAATAGCTGATTACGGTATAGAAAGTGCTTCCAGAGGAATTGGCATGTTTAATTCAAATAGGAGATTAATTCGAGCAATTTGTGTAACTGGTTCCAAATTGATAGTCCCGACCCACGCAGCACACAAGCTTTTTAGTATATGCTAGGAACATTAAGGTATCTAATATTTGCAGCATGCTGCAGCCCATTTTACAGTAAAGGTGGAAGTGTTGCAGAGCTACCAGGTGTTTGTACTGAAAAAGTTTTTTTTTTAAAAAAAAAAATAATTGGCTTACTTTCGAATTTCAAAACATTTTAATTTCAGAATCGAACCTAGTATCCTTCAAAACCATATATATGAAATAGATTCCACGAAAATCCAATAGGTATTATGCTCTTGAGCAGAATCCCAAGTATTGTTTTCTCTTCATACTGGGTTTTGTGAAGTTTTAATAGATTGTAAGAGAAGGGAGTGAATACGTGTGTTGTGGTATACTCTGACAAGATTGATTTTCTTACACTTCGTTTATTTATGTTCTGTGCACGTGTGGTGTTGTGTCGGCGCTGAGTATCAGGTGATATCCATGACAAATAAATTATAATGTCGCTCAGCACAAGTTGTGGAAAGGGGAAGAAGGAAGTATGAAAAAGTAAACACACCGTTTCTTTTCTTTTTCTTGTTTGCCTACACCAAGTCGCAACTGAAGCGACGAGGACTCCACTACGTTTCTTTGATTGTGTTGCTGTGTGTTTTTATCACTGCCTTGCATTATTCGCAAACTGACCTTGTAAATGATGTGAGTCAAGGTCATATACAATTTGACGTCAAAATGTGTATGTGGAGCCTCCGGAGCAACACATTTGGCCTATAAATGACTATGTTGCCACATCAACCACAAAATGTGTTATCTTTATCTCTCTATCTACTGCTATGTTGTGTACCTAGAGACCGAGTGGATGATGAATTGTAATTTGCAGATTGATTGGTTACGGGTAGAAATGTTTATTTGTTTTTGGTGTGTGGAGCAGGAAGGGAACGTTCTGATACCGAAAAAACAGGACAATATTCAACTCTTGCATTGCTAACATATTTATTTGTTTCGTTGTATTTTGAATATACGTGAGGAAGAATTTGAGGTAGTTCAAGACGCAATACTGGGCGCCTAGCCAGGTCACAGCTATAATCTCCTCTGTCTACGGTTAGCAATCGGTATCAGCTGAAAGGGTATAAGACAAAAATAGAATAATAAAACTCAAGACCCCGTGAATATGGTGATCACGGTCACGGACTTATGATCGGGATTAGAGAGCCCCCGAAGGTTCAGGTGATGCTGCCGGACATCCCAAATGATACTTTTACAGTTTTCCTCAATATTACCAAGCAAAAACCGAGATAGTAGCTAAATTAAGGGCCCTGGTGCAACTGGACAAGAATATAAGATTAATACCGTGTCATATGTTGAAAGAAAGAAGAAAATTGTTTTTCTTCTTACGTGTATGATAAAATATTATAGTTAATTACTATTTCTAACTACCATTTCGTTCCGATATTTTTGTGTTCGTATTTTACAAGGATTATCAATAACCTCATATTAATTGCTGATCCTGTGAAATATTACAAAATTCAAAGGTCATTGGAAATCTTCATTGAAGGATCGTCAGATTTAGAAGAGTAAGTACATACTCTTTTCTCCCATAATCAACTACATACTGCAACGGGGAATGATGATTATACGGAGAAAATAATGTTGAATTTTTTTTAAAGAGAGAAGAAAAGAGAAAGAGAATGGAAATGAGAGCGTTGAGAGTGAACTACCGTACAAGAAAAGTTTGAGAGTTATTTCTTACAAGGAGAGACGTTCGAGTACTACTGTACATAAGAACATGTTTAGTCCCTTCGCCCTCCATGTAAGCCAAGATTAGCAGATACCTGACCCCTACCCTTGTGCTTAGATGTATTTTTTTATCGTTATATCGTAGTCCAAACAACTGTTTAAAATCTTTAAATTTACATTAACATCTTTTAAAGGTCAAAATTACATCATTTTTTAACAGTTTTATTGCTCTCATCTCCCCTCTCATATTGCCACTTGCCAGATAAAATAAGCAAATGCATACATAATACTTAAACGACCACAAACTGTAAAGTATACGCTTCATTATTTTTAGTTGAAACGAACTTAGAAGCATTGGTCTACTTTCTTTCCTCTTTTCTATTAAAAAAAAGGTTAAAGCTATCCCTTGTGGGATACGCACACGACGTGAAAAGGCGCATTGGGGATGTGCAGGTAGCGCTCCACATATTCTCGACCTACGGTACGAAGTGAAATGGGGTGTTCAGTCCCTCATTCGACCGCCTTTACCTTCCCAAAGTGCCCAGAAATACCAAGGATACTCTGGTACTCTATTTGATAGGGGACTGAGTGCACCTCAGGGTATGCCAGGCATGGAAACACTGCGAGAAAAGTTCCCTTTTCTATACTAAATCAAACCTAGCTTCATTGTGTTACAGCTAGCAAAGAACCAAGGTCTGTCATATGGAAATCACAAGCCACCGTGGGAGCCATTTGGTGACCATTTCTCCCTTCCCTCCTCAAAATTTCTATGCACCACAAATTAATTGCGTCCTCTCTTAATTTCTCTACGAACTAAAATCCTGCGCTAAAATTCTGATGTTTCGATGGTTTTGTAAAAGTCACTTTAAGCCTAAGTTTAGAACAAAGGCTTTTTTATATTAATATAAAGTTTGAATCCTTATAATGGCCATCTTCTTTACAACAGAAGAATCTTCGTTGTAAAATTAATACTTTATTTGCTTGTGCGTAGTTACATAACACAATCTACGTGTCCAAATTTCATTTATTTACTTTTTAAATTCATATTGAGAATTATTTTCAAGCTTTCAACATAGAATTCTTGCATTCTGTTCCGTAGTACTTCTGCATTTAAAAGACAGAGGATTATGTCATCAGCTAGTCTAAGATCATTAAGATTCCAGTTTAAATTTAAATTTTGAATATTTCCTTCCTCCAGAACCGCAGTTTTGGACATACTGAGTCTCCCAGACTTATCCCTTTCCGAATACCGAATAGTTCGCTTTTTCATATTTCCGAATGATAGATGTAGTAATCGAGTATATGTTTTGTAGCAATTTCATATATGCCTAAGTGCTAAAATGATTTAAGTACTACTGCTAAAGAGACTGAAACTAAGACGTTTTAAAAATCTATTAATCTAAATATGGAGATTAGGGTGTATTGAAGAGAAACCTTTGTCGATATCCAGGTGCCGTGCCGTAGGGATAAAAAGTGGACATTAGTGGCAGAGACTTCGTGTGATTTTTTTTTCCAGATTTTCGGAGGACGTCCTGGAATTTCGGATTAACTTAGAAAAATTTAGAGCAGGGGAGGGTAAACAACCCGTGCAGCATTTTCCTAAAAATGTGCATTTTTTACTTTTCAACCCAGTTTTTGTGCTTTTATACGTTATAGACATTCAACAAGAGCTCAGGACCCTTCTTATGGTGGTTATGGAAGCTTGTATCTCAAATAATGTTTAAAAATGTCCTTATTTTATAAAAGCATGTTTCGCTTTAAGAGATTTCTGTGATAAGCGCACGAGAAAAAAAAGGTTTTTAAAGAAATACTTTTCTTAAACAATTCGTACTAAAAAGTAAAAAAAAAAAAAATGTTTATGCATGACTAATTAGAAAAGCATGAGGCGCACGAATTGAAGAATATATAAAGTGACTATATCGTAATGTTCCTTTTAGTTTTGAATTGGTAGAGTCAAAGATACACGGGAGTGGTTTCAGCCCTCAACTCTTTATTTATATACAAGAACAAAGTTAATAAAATTACCGTCCCGAAGAATACTGTTTACAGGTATTTGAGTATGGACGATGACAAAGATATCTTATTCTATAGAGTGATCAGATAGAGACTGTGGAAAATAGGAAGACAACAGTTCCTTAGCAAGCTGCGTGTCTGGAAGTTGTACCAGTTCCTTTGCGAACTGCGTACAGGAGAAATATTAAGGTAAGAGTACACACCAGTTCCTTGGCGAACTACGTGTGCGGATGACATCAATTCCTTAGCGAATTACGTGCCAGGTGGTTGTACCAGTTCCTTGGCGAACTGCGTACAGGTTAAGTTAGGGTTTTATATGTGAGAGTGCATACCAGTTCCTTAGCGAACTACCTGTGCAGGATAGTACCAGTTCCTTAGCGAACTGCGTACCAAGGGATGTTCCAGTTTCTTAGCAAACTGCAAGCGGTTGAAGGAGAGGAGCTGACCACCCGGGAAATGAGTGATGCCTCTTGCTCTGTGCAGGTCCTTTTTAAAGGTAATTGTAGGGGTGGCTCCTCTTGTTTCTCCTACTTGACTCCAGTTCCCTCTATCTTCCGTTATTTGCTCCATCTGGTGTTAGTTTGCGTAGTTGACCGTCGTCTGCTCCAATGTGTTTGTATGACTTGTTTACTTACATAACCACATGTTTGTTATATAAACATGTATCATCATCATCATAATCATCATATTCAGCCGTTTTCTATCCACTGCTGGATGAAGGCCTCCCCCTTTTCTTTCCACATATCTCGGTCTGCTGATATCCTCATCCATGTAGCTCCTGAAAAACGCTTGATTTCATCTACCCATCGTACATTTGGACGTCGTCTCGGTCGTTTCTTTTCTCTAGGAATCCACTGTAGTACATTTGTCGTCCACCTTCCATCTGTTCGTCTAGCTATGTGACCGGCCCATCTCCACTTCATCTTCTTCGCAGTCTTGATTACATCCTCTACCTTTATTTGTGCGCGAATCCATTCATTTCTCTTCCTGTCCCTCGTGGTTATTCCTAGCATGCACCTCTCTATTGCTCTTTGTGTGACTCTCAATCTTTGAGTCGTTTGCGCATTCAATGTCCAAGTTTCGCAGCCGTACATCATTACAGGTAAGACACATTGATTATAAACTTTACGCTTCAGACACATTGGAAGTTTGCTTTTGAAAATAAAGTGTAGTCTTCCAAAAGAACTCCACGCCATTTTACACCTTCTATTTATTTCATCAGTCAACTTTGCATTCGATGTTTTAAGCTGCCCTAGGTAAACATACTCATCAACTATGCCTATTGTCTCTCCGTTAATCTTCACTTCCTTCTTTGCAGCATGTTGGTTGTACATTACTTTTGTTTTACTTAAGTTCATTTTAAGGCCTATTTTCGAACTCTCGTTACTCAGTTCTTCCATTCTGGTTTGTAGTTCTTCTGCACTTGAAGCAAACAGGACTATATCATCAGCGAACCGTAAATGATGAAGATATTCGCCATTAATTTTAATTCCAACTTCATCCCAGTTTAAATTCTGGAACACTCTCTCCAGGACCGCACAAAACAGTTTCGGAGAAATTGAATCTCCTTGCCTTACCCCTTTTCCAACTTTAAATTTTTCACTGTCTTCATGCAGCCTAATGACAGAAGTGGCAGTCGAGTAAATGTTTCGCAGTAACTTGATGTATGCACTTTCGATGCCTTGATGTTCAAGTGATTTAAGTACTGCTGACAAGGAGACCGAATCGAAAGCCTTTTCAAAATCTATGAATCCCAAACATAGTGGAAGTTCATATTCATTAGTCCTTTCCATAACTTCATTCAATGTTTGTATGTGGTCCATTGTGCTAAATCCACGACGAAATCCGGCTTGTTCCCTTCCCTGATTAAAATCCAAGTCCCGTTCAATACGATTCAAAATAACTTTGGTGA
>JAGDQP010013732.1:22729-47048 GCA_022664845.1 Lepisma saccharinum
TATGGATTGGACATTAGGCGTCTACCCCGGTCGGTTCCCTTAAGTCTCAGCAAGAGGAATTAAGGGGTCTCCTCCCAGTTAGTGGCAGAAGCCTTTGTTATTGTTTATATAATGTCCACGTGTTCGTAATACACGCTGGTCATTACGATATGATGAGAGCGCGCCCCATGTTTTTCTTTTAGTCAAGCATAAACAAAATTATTTTTTACTTTTCAGTACGAATTCTTTAAGAAAATATGTCTTTAAAATATATAACTGCTCGGTTGAAGATTAATCTTCTGATTATGTCTGATTTTTGCTACTCTTCCGAAAAACAGGTTTTTCGATTACCGTTGTCTTCGAAACACGTCTTTTTTGTGCACTTACATTCCGAATTCGTACTTGTGTACTTACATTCCTATCTATCCTTCCGACCATCTCTGTTCTTTGGTCGTGGAGAAACAAACCCTTTCTCGTTTATTTCACATCTACACTCAAACAGAGCATTTACAGGTGCAAATGTCAAAGAGTCTCTTAAACTATTATAGATTGGTCATTTTTTTTGTATAAAAGCAGACCTTGGACACTTTGAAGATTTGTGTGTTCTGAAATAATTTATGGTAGACCGATATCATTCGAAAAATCTCGTAAACCCAGCCTTTCCACAACCACTTTCCTGCAGGTGACTTATCAATCTTAGCAACGGAGGACCTGTATTACATTCGTCCCTTCTCTTGTTCCTTTTCCAGATGAAATGCTTCATACCATCCAGTAAATTGTGATATAATATTCCTGCAATCCTTCTAGAGATCCTGACAGTTCGACTCTTACATCTCCGCTTAAGATACAAGCCATTTTCGCCATCGTGGCACTAGCACTAAATATCGTACAGGGAGGAAGCACACTAAATAACACACAAGCACAGATTTAAAATAACACAGCTTCGAATACTTTTCAGCATGGAATTCAGCTGACGAATGACAAACAACGGGGACTACCGAGAACAGGAACCGCCAATTGGCAGCACAATTATATTACTTACTTGGAAAGTTATTTTTAGTTTCGCCCAAGCTGATTGATTACATGTGAAGTCCAGTATAAGGCAAATGAAGAGTCAGTAGTCGTCAAAACAAACGATGCTCTCCACTTTCGCCTCCCAGACTCCATTGTTTTAATGGAGAACTAAAGTCTTGACGCCACATACGGTTGGTTACCATAGCAACGGCGGAGGCGAAGTCTAAACAAACAGTAAGTTTTATATCAGAAGGTAGAAAATCAGTTAATATTTTTCGAACTGTTAATTATTTCGGTGACGAGCGGAAATTGATTGAAAGCGTAGAAAATGCTGCGGATTCCAAACAAGTACGTTTGCTTACATATGACCAAGATTTGATGCGCATACGACGGAAAGTGCAAGAAAAGACAAATGAACAGTAAATATAATAAGCTGAGGTGAGTAGCTAATTTTGCTTCCGGGAATTTGTTTTCATGAAACTTATACAAATGTATTAGCTGTCGAAATCTTGCTTTGTGCTATACCTTATATACTTTACCTACAATATAAATTTGCGCAACTGTAAATAGGGTACAAGGGTTTCGTTTTAGCACTCGTATTTATCTTCTTGAGTGTGAGTCCATAACTATAACCGAATTAGCAACTTCGGTTTAAGCTTCTTAGTAGATATAATTTTCACCTTTTCTAAATCAAGGACTCAGCAATCAACGATGAATTATCCTCATAATCATATCAATGTATTCAAGAGCGTTCAGTGTCATTGGGAGAAATTTGTTAACTTACGTAATTGGTTCCTTCCACTTCCTTTTCTAGTTTCAGTCCTTTGGAAACAGAAAAAAAGCAACACGTGTCTCTTTCATTGTAATGATGACAATCTGGCACAAAGCACAAAAACATATCGAGTTGTTGAATATCGAACACTACAAACCTACTGCTAAACACCCATTTGTTTAGACTGTAACATGGCGGGTTACCATGGCGACATGCCGGATCTGACGTAAGACTTTAGTCCTCCATTGTCCTTCTGTTCATGAGATTCCAGATAAAAAAAATCACCGTTGGCGACTTCCTACTTTTTCTCGTGCGCTCGTCACTCAAATCTCTAAAAGCGAAACATGCTTTTATAAAATAAGAACTTTTTTAAAACATAATTTGAGGCACAGACTTCCATAACCACCCTAAGAAGAGTCCTGGGCTTTTGTTGAATGTCTATGACGTATCAAAACACAAAAAAACTGTCGGTAAAACTGACAAAAACTGGGTTGAAAAGGTGAAAAATGCACATTTTTAGGAAAATGTTGCGAGGGTTGTTTACCCTCGTGCTCTAAAATTGTCGAAGTCAATCCGGAACCTCAAGACGACCTCTGAAAAATCTGAAAAAATCACACGAAGTCTCTGCCACTGATGCCCACATTTTTTCACTAAGGCACCGGGATATTCGACAAAAAGTTTTTTTTTTATACACCCTAATGGAAATCCTTCAAAACGCCCCAAAAGTTTTCGTGTTCGTGACAGCCTTCACACAGGAAAAAATTTACCTTTCTCATATTTACAAGTACGGTATCGAGTTTTGCTGATTGTGAGAAGGCAAAACACAGTGTTATAAATAAGGTCACTTGCTCTGAGGTCAATATACAAAAGAACTTTCCATATCTAGCGGGAAGTAATGACCTTGTACGAGATTGTTATAACTGGTATTGGAAAAGAATAATCAGGAGTAAACCTCAGAAGTTCATTCACTTCGTGAAATATGAGCACTTCCTTTTATAGTAGAAAAGCACTATTTGATTTTAGTTTGAATAGAATCATCATATACATGAACGTAACTCAAGTGATAGAGGCCGATGTAGAATCAGAGCTTTTAAGCTAATGCGATAATAAAAAATATAGTTTTGTTGTGCAAATTGATATACTTCAAGAAAATATTATCTGGCTGAGTTATCACGGAAAGAATGGAATGAGCTACTTCGTTTCTAGTAAAATTATATATTTGGAAACCAACATACCACAAATTCTTCAGATATTTAACTTCTAACGTTGTCCATAAATAGTTCTAGTGAAATACTGTGATGCTTTTTTTTTCTGTTTGCAATCATTTAAGTTCCTGCATTTAAACTCAAGTGAAGCATATTAATAGAAAGGGCCTAACAGGCTAAGATGGTGAAAAGTGCCTTGGAAGGAATCGCGATAAAAATTACTACTATATTCAGCATAAAAATTGATGGCTATCCACCAAAGTTCAGCGCAAAAGATGCTAACCTAACCTCAAAATAAATCAAAGTGGTTTGGGTAGTTTAGCGATGTCTCGGTCGGATTTGCACCTACGAGGACCATCTTGTTCAAAAATAAATTGAAGGTTTTTTCAAGCTCTACAAGATGGTAATTTTTTAGATTTATTGGCGCAAAAGTAAAATTTTGAGAGAGGTTAGAAAATTTGAAAATTTAATTTAAAAAACCGAACACAACAGTTGGCTCGAAAAAAATGATTTTTTAAAGATTTTTTAAAGTGGTACTGTTATATATATTTTTAAAACATGTCAATATTTTGTTATTACAGACTTCTGTATCCTAAAATAAATATTAGCCTGCATTGGGGCTGGGTTTGTCTGGTTGCAGAACAATTTAGAGTTTGGGCCACAAAATATTAGCTTGAGGAAAAGTATGAACACAGAAATAACCCGAAAAAAAATAGTGAAAAAAGGACTTTCTCAACGGTGCAAATTAACCAGGACACAGAGATCAGTTGAGCACAGAGATTGGAAATAAGACAGGTGACCGGACTTCTTTCGTAACACGTGCACTGTAAATACAAGTTCGAATGCGTCGTTTGTCAGGTCGCCTTGGTGCATGACTGGTGAATAATTCGGCTTCTTAAATGAAAGGTTTCGGGTTCGAATTCCGCCCAGGACACAAATGTAGAATGGTATCAAAGGACTACATTTTAGTATAAATTGAACGTGGTCGCCATCTTGAGATCCGCCATATTGGACGGAGGTAATTTTTCCAATTGCAAGTGAATCGTGTGAGGTGTGACACATCAAACAAGAAAATAATATTCCCAGAAAATCATTACAGATGTCAGATTTGACCAACTTCTTAGAATGTTGGAGCTATCTCTACTGAAAATTTGCTGCTTGATATATGAAAGGACCTCGCAGTACAATTTTATTTCTCACAAATCGACAAGGAAATGAAGTATCGTAGTACACAAATGCGGAATAATGAATGGCTACATAATTATAATTATTGTGGTGAGAAATTTGAAGTTAGAAATAGTAAGAAGTCCTGAATTTGCAAACGTTCGTTAAATTCTGTAATATTACAGGGTTTAAGTATCCAGAGTCAAACTTTCAGTGAAGATAACTCCAACACCGGAACAGATTGGCCAAATCTGACAACTGTAATGGATTTCTGGGTACATTCTCGTGTTGTTTGATATGTCATATGACCCATTTACAATTTTAAAAAATGACCTTAATCAAATATGGCGGATTTCAAGATGGTAGCCGCGATAATCATATACACCAAAATGCAGCTCTTTCACACCATTCCACATTTATGTACCACGATACTTAATTTCCTTGACAGTTTGCTAACTACAAGGCTGTACTGCGATATTTTACTCATGACAAATAAGACCAATATCACAATTTCAAATAATTATTACAAAAAATTATGGTAGATCGTGGGTCTTTTAATGTTATTTCCGGTATAGTGTATGTTCGAGTAAAGACAATAAAGCAATTTCATGTTAATATCGACTGATCAGTTGAGAATGTTCCATTATAAGGCCAGAAGCAACTGAATCTGATTATATAAGCTTTTAACATGTAAGTAGCGGTGTGAAAATTCAAGCGTGTTTTCGTGTTAAGCAGTAGTGTGTCATGTGTTTATGATGGTAATCTTTACTCCAAACTGTGACAGTGTGTCTTTCTCCTTTTGCCAACGTTCTCTTTGGTCTAGTTAATGTCCACAGTGCTTAGGCAAAATATATCACAGTGTACTCAACTGTTCGATAAGGCTGAGAACCTATTGAACTTCGGGTGTGAGAATTTATCGAGTTGTCATCGGTTACTCGAAACCGTTCGAGTATTTGAAATTATCGAAGTTTCGAGTATTATCAAAAGTTCGAATAGTATCGAAATTTCGGGTATTTGAAAGTTCTAGTATTATCAAAATTTCGGGTAATTTTGAAAATTTTATTATTACAAAAATTTCGGGTACACTCGAAACGTCGAATATTATTTGTCTCTGTGTGTGTGTGTGTGTGTGTGTGTGTGTGTGTGTGTGTGTGTCTGTGCCACCTGAAGGGCACAAGATAGAGATGCGGTTTTGCACACACTCTAAGTTAGTGCCACAGTCAACAGAACCGGCACGGCAAAAGTTGTCAGTCGCATCATTTCATTTCAAGATGGTGACCCTAAGAAAATGGAGGCCAACGGGAAAGTGACGAAGTATGATCGCGCTAATATTCTAAACGGGTGAACCGAATCCAGTGATTCTTTACACGATTATTGACCTTAGTCCCCTACAGATTATAGGCTTATAATTTCATGGGTTCGCGGGAGCCAAAGGGAATGTTCGAAAACGGCAAAAATGGGGGTAGTTCTGCGACTTCCTCCTCGGAGGGGGAGGGATGGGTCCGATTACTGCGGTACGTGGTCATAGGCATTTCAAGATGGCGGTAAAAAAGAAAATGGTGGCTGAAGAAAGGTTTGCTAAAAATTGAATGGCGGGCTTAGCATGTTTTTCAACACATGCAGCAAGTATTTGGTGAAAAGAGATCTTCGGTAACCTAATGAAATTAGTTTTCTGTTACCTTCCCAGAATTCACCTTTCTTTATTTTAGTTAAAATTTAATTGGGTTGTATAACTTTAAACTATTCTAAAGCGTATCATTAATTTGGTATAAAATCTACCTACTTCACATAGCCTATATAAAACCTTGATTCCACAAAGATGAAAGAAAAAAGGCTAAAATATACCACTGAAACGTATTAACGATATAGATCACCCCCGCCATCTTGGTACGCACATTGCATTGATTTACATGGGAATTGTTTTACTCGTCTTATATCTTTCAGGAGCATACTTTTAACTTCTGTTTTCGTCCAGTTTATCGTCATGTTCTCTTTTACTCATGCTATTTTGTAGAAATGCAATATTTTACACACGAACAGTATAATTTCCCGTCAACATATTGTGATTTATATAGCAAACTATTAATAATACATTATACTTATATATTTGAAGAAAATTCACAAAGCAAAACTATACAAGAGTCAAAATAATCACAAAGACAAATTTTGTGAAAGCGGAACTTAAATATTCTACTTCTGAGAGACATAAGACGAGTAAATCAATTCCCGTGTAAATCAATGGAAAGGTCGTACCAAGATGGCGGGGGTAATCTACATGCAAAAATGACAGTAAAAGATTTGCTGTGATTGGCTCTTTGTTTCGGAAAAGAAAGAAACAATGATAGGTGTTGTGTGCAGGACATTGATAAGATCATATTTCTTTCAACAATGGTAAACCAAAGAAATGCACGGCCGGCTTTCTTTGAAAGTTCGTTTGCAACGTAGTACTAAACAGCTGGGAGAACTCTTGAGGAAATAATAGTCTGTTTTTTTCCTTAAGAAGTGATCGCTAGTTATTGAATTTGATAAGCAAATTGAATTAGAGCCGTATGAAATGTAATTATTAGATCTATACATTAATATTGAGAAGAAAACTTACGGGTAATATGAATGGCAACGTAAAGACAATTCACATTTACATATTTTCAAAAATAGCAAATTTAAAATTTTCCAGTTACCAGACGACGCTTTATTCAGGAATATATATAAATATATTATGATGGCCTGGTTGTACATTCCCTCAAACATTGACCAAAGCACCCTTTTCACTCTTTCGCAAGACGTACCTCAATACCTCTTTTCTGCCCGTCCCATTGACGTAATCGGTCCTGGGTTGGAATCCCAGTCAAAGCACGTTTGTTTTTCTCTCCCTCCATCCCTTTTGTCTCATTTCTGTCATATGTAAAGGTAAAGTTCTCCCTTGTGCTTAGCACCATGCCATGAAGGCATATAGGGGATGCGGAGTTAAGGCTCCACACTTTCTTGATTTCAGCCGTAGATAAAAGTGGTGTTATCGGCACCACGCTTCGGCCGCCTTTCCCCAACCCTCCCCCACGTACCCATTGAATCTGAGGCCGGTGTGCCCCAAAGCCGCTCGGCGTCGTATGTACAAAACGATATTTTGTCATAATGTAAATTCACTTTTAAAGATACTACGTGTATGTCTCTTTTCGGTGTTTCAATTTTTCTTTACATTCGAACCATTTCCTGAAACCAAAGAAGTTAATTTCTTTGACAACTTGAAATAGTTTAATAAAATCATAGAAATATTTAAATGTCACGATAAATCCACGCAAACTTAAATGCTTGAGTAATTTGATAATCTCAAACACTTCGAAAGCTTCAAATGTTTTGAGACTCTCGAGTGTAAAAGGTGAATAAGAAAGTAAACAAAAATTTCGATTCCAGAAATCTATGAGTTTACTTGCAAGATGAGTGCATCAATATTCACACCTCATCGACATTGCTGTGATTAGCATTTTTCCACATTTCTATTACAATGGTCTACTACGATTTGGTGATATAAACTAAACCCATTATCACCCTTGATACTTGATTTCTATATACTCATAACACCTTGAACATAGGCTTTATTAACATTAACTACACAAGCGACAAGTTGATCATGAACTTATTCACATATCTAAGTTTGAAAGACAATTGTGATTACTTGCAAACCGATAGTATGCATTATAAATCATATTCTTCAATAGTATATTCTCCCTATTTTTTGTAGCTCTATCACTCTTTTAATATGACACCATAATTTACGTAAATTACAATTTTCGTCATATATATTTTTGAGTAAACTGAACTACAACTACATGAGACCAAGATGTGAAAATTTTTATATTATACAACGCAAATGCACTTTGTAGTTTGCTTAAGTTACTATAATTTTTTATTGTTTTCTTTGTTGGTAGTTAGTAATTTAAATAACGTCCTAACACCTTTGAAGTAGATGCAATTTCTTCAATAATTTTGTCATAGTCAAAGTTAAATCTATCTAGATCTAAGTAAGGCTTTTGATAGAATAGATTGGAATCTTTTTCTCCATAAACTAACTCACCGGTTTAATATCCTTGGTAACTTCCTTTCATTATTGCGAGACTATCTCACTGGCAGGGAACAACGTGTTGTTCTTTCTTGATCCCCTTCTAATTTTGTTCCCGTTCTCTCTGGTGTACCTCAAGGTAGTGTTTTGGGACCGCTCCTTTTCCTTCTTTATAGGGACGATCTTCCGTCTTCTTACTCGTTAACTGAAACGAAAATTCTCCTTTTTCCTGACGACTGTAAATTATTTCGAGAAATCAGATCATTACAGGATGTTGCTGATCTCCAAAATTCAGTCTCTGACCTCTTGGACTGGTGTAATGAGTGGAACTTAAATATAAATCCCTCAAAACCCTCTTTTCTTACTATTTCTTTAAAGAGGAATCAAATCCCATCTGCCTATTTCATTGAAAATAATCATATTGCTAAAGTTTCCTCTAAAAAAGACCTTGGAGTAATATTCGACGAAAAAAATTTGTTTGCTGATTACATGACTTCTATAACCAACAGCTCTATGCACTTACTTGGTCTTCTCTATACATTTACAGGTATTAAGGACCTTCTGTAATTGAGTATACTCTACAAAACCTTCATCTCCCGTAAAATTAAATGTGGATCCCCAATTTGGAACATATCTAGTATTTCTAATCTTTCACATATTGATTCTGCTCTAAACGTTTTTCTTGCTACAATCAAACCATCGGTACGTAACTTAAGCAAGCCCGAGTTATTATCCTTCTTGGCTTCTCGTTCCCTCTTCTCTTCACAAGCTAGCAGATACGATGTACTTATATAAGATACTTAACGGACATCTTAGAACTGGAGAGTTGATATATAAATTTTACTTCTGTGTTCCCTTGCGAATAACAAGAAATAGTAACCTACTTCATTGTGCCACGCCTAGGTTAAGTATACGACAACGTTCCTTATTCTATAGACTGGTAAATGTGTATAATACTTTTGATTCAAATATTGATATTTTTGGATTTGAAAACACTTTCCGTCGAGCGCTAAATACTAATATCTGAACTATTCTTTTTGTGTATTATAATCGTCATGTTTTTTATATTGCTTATTGTGTTATGTGTCATTAGTTTTTGGAATGTTATTTAGTTTCAGTGTAAAATTGTGATTACAGCTGTATCTGAAGTTTAATAAATAAAATTAAATAAATAAATGATCTTTCGACGTAAAAGAGAACGAAGTCCTCTAACAAGTCTTGCCCAAGGGAAGATCGTAATCGATTTTTGATCATCTTCATGATGTAGAAAATTCTTACGCAAGATTATCCAAGGGTACATGAAAGAGTCAAAATATGACAACATTGGCACAACGATGGATACGTTGCACCAGAGAGACTCAGTTCACAAAGTAATTCTAACGCGCACGACTGGCATCTTTTGCACTTTCATCCAACCTTACATAACAGTTCTTCATCATCTCTGTTATCCTTACTCTCCTCCTTGTCCTCGCTCTCTTCATCGAATCCTTCATCTTCTATACCCTCTCCTCTAGATTTGCCCTGGTTTGCTCCTTCCGTGGTAGCCAAGCAATGTCTTTCAAAAGAGCTTCACTCGTTAAAAAAACAAACTAATTTGCTGATTTGCGGTGTCAGTGATTGCATTGAAAACATTTATTTCAAATCATTTTGATGGCGAAGACGAATTTAGTTTTTGCGTCGTCGCTGGATTGTTTTACCAAATTGTAGGGTTGATTTAGGTATTCTCTTAGCTGAGAGAAAACTTTCTCCCAGCTATGATTTTCTCTGACATGGCATTGTCCACACCGCATGTTCTAACAGTATTTTAGTCTTTGCGCGATGAAGTGCTTTAATTAAAGTTTTCGTACGGTTTCTTCTGGAACAACTTAGTTCTAATCCAATTGAGTATGTTTCATAACAATAAGAAGTGTTCAATTAGGCTTCCATTTCTATTTAGATCACAACCTAGGTGGTCAGCTACTTAAAAACGCATTCCTCGGAATTTGAATGCCTAAACACACTCGAAAATAGAGAAATCCCTAAACTTTCAGTTTTCGGATGGTTGAAAAACTATTCAGGTACAATATTAATAAAAATGTAAGAAAAGATGTCTTCTTGTTCTATCTTTAAGTTGTAAAAAGAAAAAAAAGTTTCTGTGCAAAATAAGGAAAAGATAATAAATGAACTGGTATAATTCCCTATAATGAAAGCACTCCCTTCTTTGACTTTTAAAAAAAGTATCCATACGCAACCTAGCATTAGATGTTCAAACAAAGAATCTATCTAGATTAATGTCAAATTTTCAAACAAAATATTTTTCCACTTTTGTCTTTATCATGTTGGCCCACCCGGCGATTGCAGGAAAGCAGGGTGGGCCAGTCCGCCCCTGTATCTGAACCGATGTCGACAGCATCTAAAAGCTAAACAATGACATGTTAGTATATCTTCTTTAAGAAAGACTAACGTCCTGGATTATGTAGCGTGTAGCACACATGGAATCTAGTTTGGTAATTTGCACATACATGTTCTTCAGACAATCCTGACGAGCCAACCAGACTAGAGATTGCCAAACTGCTATTGGTTGACAGATAGGGAGTGCTCTTTAACCTTCTCCTCCAATGCAACACTACGACCTTGCCTTTGTCAAACGACCTTGATACGATGGATGTCCTGTGCTCTGTGAAGATATCTGTGTGAAGAAACACGTGAGCTGAACACGTTACATAATGTGATTTGTTTCATTATGTTTCCTTTTTTGGGAAGGAAGAAGAGGAAGAGTTTCTTTTAGAGAAAAAAAAAAGACGAACAGATATTTCTGAACTACGCAGCATCACGGAGGAGACGTAGCTGCATTGATTTGAATATCCGGTTTCTCGCAGTTTGAAAACTTGCTGAGATGTCTTTTATTATTCATGGTAGAAAATGAATTGTAAAATCTATGCCTTAAAAAGGCATGGGCGAAAAGAAAAGTATTTATTGTCTCCAAAAGCATTTATAAATTAGTTCGATATTTTTAGTCTGCTCGTGACCTTCCCTGAAGTTACAAACAGGGAACAAACTGGTTATAATGACATGCAAAATCGTGTGTTTGTTCACCAAACATCTATGCTTATTTCGGTTGAGCCACTTTTAAGTTTGAAAAGAGACAATGAAAACGGCAAGAAATCCCAGCTCCTCGGAACGTGGTGTACCACTCCCAAAACTAAAATAACAACGTTCATCCATGTTTGGCAAATTATTTTTTATACTTCTGTATTTTGATGTTTCTATGATTTTTGTCTTGTCACTTAAGTTTCCGAGTTTCCATATTCGATGGCGCCGAAACATGGACTCTATGAAAGAGTGACAAAAGAACATTCGAAATGTGGGCATGGAGAAGAATTGAAGAAAACAGCTGAACACAGAAGATGCGTAATGAGGAAATGCTGGAAAGAGACGAACAACAAGTGAGACAATTAAGAAGAGAAAAGAAAATAGTTACGGCATTGTTTATCCAGCGATTGCATAAGAGGTGTGCAGTTTAAGGCATGGTTGATGGTAAAAGAGATCGAGAGAATACGGATGCAGCTTATTGACAGTATTAAGAAAGATAAATGTGCGCTAAGACAAAGAGGAAATCGCAAAATGGGGATAAATGGAGAAGTCTCAATATTCCTTGAAGAACCTGCCGGTTTGGGCAAAACGTTATTAATGAAGGTGATGATCATGCGAGATAGGCAGAAACAGCATGAAGGTAAGTGAGAATGAAATAAAAGATGAAATATCTTCGGTTTACATGAATTGAACCACTATAAATACCACCGACTTCTACAGTACCTTGAAAATAAGACCATCTGACTTCTACAATGATACTTTGTGGGCTTCTGTTGTGTGTGTATACATGCATATAGATTCAAGTGAAAATGTATGTCATACATCTGAAAGCTTCCTCCAACTAAAACTGAAAATCCTGTCTTCTCTAAATTAGAAGGGAGTGTATAAAAAGCCACTCTAGTTGTTCAAGAGGCTCGCTGCATTACTGACGTAACATCAACATTCAAATAATATGTTATCTTTGCAAGTGTATAATTCCTTTACCTGCTTTCTCCTTTTCTATGTTTCAACTATGAGTATTATTAGATCATCAGTTCAATTTTCAAAAATCGTTATTTGTACACGTGCTTCTGTAGGGGAAGACAAGAAAGTGTATCTATCATTGGACTAATACTGTTTAAGGCTGGGTAAATAATCAATTTTAGACCTGACATATAAGTGTTTACGCATCTGCCAAATGAAATGGAGGAAATGACAGCATGAAAGGTACGATCAGTCTCTCACGTATCTTCTGTCGACAATACTTGATGGTCTCGACTTTGTCTAAAGAATAGTGTGTGTGTGAATGATATGAAATTTTAAATTTCTAATGCTTTACGCTGTACAGCATCTAAGGCAACAGCTCTTCTTTCTCTTTAAGAAGATGAGACTTGTCTGTGGGAGACCGAAGAGGAAAGGTATTGGTCAAAGTCTTAGGTTAGGTCTCATCACGGCATTTGCCTGGTGAAACAAAGACCTTTGCAAAAGCCTTAGTCGGGGTGGCCGACAACAGGATTCGAAATTGCGTATGTCTTTTTTTTATGTGGATCTGAAGTTCTAGGTGTTCGTCGTTGCTGTAAGCGAATTCTGAACAACGTGTACTGTACCTACAGTGCGTTAGATTTTCAAATTATAAACATACTAGCCTAACATTACGAAATATTTATGAAATATTTCATGAATATGTTTTCTTACTTATGTAGAAAAAAACATTCAAGAAATATTTTAAATATGGAAAAATATTTACTGGACATTTTGTCAAAAATATTTTGCCTTCAATATTGTTTATGTACGGTATCTTGAAAGTTATGAAGAACAAATATTTGGAAGTACATTTTGTTTAAATATTTTTACTATCTTAGATTAACCATGTTTATTGAGACTTTCAGTATTTTAAACATATTAGTTAGTTATTTTTTAAGATAATCTTTAAAAGAACGGAATTTGTGATTGTAGAGAGAAATCTAAAATCCAAATAAATTGCGCAATGTTCTGTTCATACGCGTTTTTGCTCCGCTTCCTGCATTCGTTGTGAAGCCTAAGCAGTGAAGGTGAGGGTAGACATTCAGCGTTAATTATATTCTACAACGCTGAGGCTATTATAGTAAGTATGAAAGAATGCTATCAATTTTATTTTGTGCCGTAGTCTTCATTGATCACTTTCCCTGTCCATGTTCAGCTTATTTAGCCATTGGATAATGTATGATGCCGATATTTCCATTGTTGTACAGAACTGTGATTGGCAACATAGTACAATCGGTACAGCTTCAAACTGGGCTACTCGTGGTCAATACCCGCTCGGAAAAGTGGAAAACGTATTCGTCTGCAGTAGTTTCTGGCTAACTCAATGAACCACCCAATTAGAAAGTCAGCACCAAGACACGCCAAAATGGTGCAAATACGTTTCTGGCAATATTTTACTGCGAATTTGTTGCACATTTGTCAAATGGTAACTAGAAATGTTGGTACAAACTTCCACATTTGCCATGGCGAGTTTGCTGCACATGTTTTCATTTGCAGTCGCAAGTTTTTAAAAGTACGGTGTAAGTTTTCTTGCTATCTGGGAGTAGACTTTAACGTCGGAAATAAATATTTATTTTTAAATTCATCTTTCAATATTTCTTTTTACATTTAATTAAAATTTACAAATTACTTGATATTATTTTATTTTTCATATCAATTTAATATTAAAATGTTATAAGTCATAAACGAAAGGGGTAAATGCCTTACAAGGGAGGGTCACAATAGTTGTCGCTTAGATCCTAATCAATCATAGTGCATCTGATACAGGATGGTGAGATATGGAGAATACCAAAATTTAAGATGCGATGGACAAGGGGGGCGGAGCTAGGGGGAGGGCGGAAACCTCGAAATTCACAGAAATTAAATAAAGGATATATCCACAGTATTTCAGAATAAAGGATGGAACTTTCGGGAAGCGAGTTCTGGCATCAAAACAAGTAAAAAAGATCCTTTGAACATGGGTGAAATTCGCTTAGTTTTGGAGACACAGCGTTTCCAACTTCGAGTCCAAAATCGACGCCTAGAAATGAATAATTCTCAATAAGTCAGAAACGAGTCATTGAATAAAAATTCAGTTTCCGGAAATTTGTTTCTAGCAACATGATGGACACCAGGAGTGAAACACGATGTCACCAGTTTGTCAGTGTTGCCAACTAGATATAAAGATTTTTTTTTCAAATGGCAGTACGTCGTCTTATTGGATATTTTACATCGTCTAGTGATGATAAACAACATACTTAATGCACACACCACAGTGTTGCAAACTACGGATAAGACAGAGAGGTTGTCGCGATCTTATACAAACTACAGGTCAGTCCATTAGAAATCGTCCAGCTTGGTTAATCGACCCTTTTCAAATAGTATTAATACTTATATTTCTTATATTAGAATAGTTCGAAACGGGTATTCTTTTATTTGCCGATATTTTTGCAGAAGTTTACAAAAATGTAATATCTCCGTACTGGTTTATCACATGACATTCAAACAAAAAACATTTTTCCCTTTAAATCTGGTTGATAATTTTAGTTCTCTACATGATAAGCCTAAAACGTAACTGAAGTGATGAAAATAATATCCGAATGTGATTGTCACAACAGAATAAATTCCTGTTTTAGGGGGCCTTTTCGTACGGCGTTCATCATTTGCACACTATTACACGTCAAATTCTGTTGAATGTATACAAAATATGAAGACTGACATGTGGTTCCTTAATTTTTTATGAATGTTTGAAAAAAAAATCGTATTTTATGCGTATTGGAGGCCCGTTATCTCAGGTGGGACAACATATAAAAATCTATTTTTTCACATGTTATACAATTATATAAGGAGAACATACGGTAGTAATTTACATTATGATATTTGAGTCTCGACGGAGTTAAAAACTTGCAAATTGAGGATTAATAATGTTCGTGTGAGCTTTGATAATATGTTTACCAAAGCGCGTGCGAGTATTATATCCCCATTTTAAATGAATAATCCGTTCAAATTCAAATATCAAAGTTGACATTTCTACCGTAGATTTTTATATTTTGTCCCAGCAGAGATATCGGGCCTCCAATACGCATAAAATACGAATTTTTGGATTTTCAAACATTCATAAAAATAAGGAACCATGTATGAGCCTTCATATTTTGTATACATTCAATAGAATTTGACGAGTAATAGTGTACAAAAGATCAACGCTGATATTCAAGCCGCTCCGTACGAAAAAGCCCCCTAAAACAGGAATTTATTATCTTGTGGCAATCACATTTTGATATTATTTTCATAACTTCAGTTACGTTTTAGGCTTATCACGCAGAGAACTAAAATTATCAAGCAGATAAAAAAAAATGTTTCTGTTTGAATGTCCTATGATAAACCAGTACGAAGATTTTTTTTTGTTTTTTTTTTTTGTAAACTACTGCAAAAATGTCGGCCATTAATTAATAGATTGGGATATAAATAAAAGAATATTCGTTTTGAACTATTTTAATATAAGGCATATAAGTATTATTATTATTATTTGAAAGAGGTCGATTAACCAAGCTGGACGATTTCTGATGGACTGACCTGTAGTTTGCATAAGATCGCGACAACCTCTCTGACTTATCCGTAGTTTGCAACACTGTGGTGTGTGCATTAAGTATGTTGTGTATCATGTATGAACGATGTAAAATATCCAATAATACGACGTACTGCCATTTGAAAAATTTAAACTTTATACCTAATTGGCAACACTGACAAACTGGTGACATCGTGTTTCACTCCTGATGTTCACCATGTTACTAGAAACAATTCCTGAAACGGAAGTTTCATTCAATGACTCCTTTCTGACTTATTGAAAATTATTAATTTCTTCCCATTACTAGGAGTCGATTTTGGACATAAAATTGAAAACGCTGTGTCTCCAAAACTTAGCAAAATTTCACCCATGTTCAAAAGCTTCTTCTTCTTCTTCTTCTTTTTTTTTTACTTCTTTTGATGCCGGAAATCACCTCCCGAAAGTTCCATCTTTTATTCTGAAATACTGTGGATATATCCTTTATTTAATTTCTGTGAATTTAGAGGTTTCGCTTCCCTAGCTCCGCCCCCACTTGTCCGTCGCACCTTAAATTTTAGTATTCTCCATATCTCACCATCTTGTATCAGATGTACTATGTTTGATTAGGATCTCAGCGACAACTATCGTGATCCTCCCTTGTTAGACCAAAACCAGAAAAACGTTCCTTTGAACATGTGAAAACTGTGGCTTTGGAGCTAAAGGCAATGAAATGTGTCGAAGCATCGTGTCATGTGATGTAATTAATAGTTTGGCAAAAATGACGTAAGACGTGTAGGCGTAACAAATGATAATCCAAAATTGAATGTAAGAATTGTATTTGATTAAACTTTATGATTGAGGGAGAAATGTATAGAACGCATTCCCCTTGAGCAGTAATTGACCTTGAGTACAAATCCTCCTATAAGTTGTATTGCTCAATGTTAGACTTTCTTCAGGTACACTTACTGGGCACAAATACAACTCTGATTTGCTACCACGACATATTTTATATTATTTATCAAGATATTACGTCATTTGTAATGAAGCCTGCCGTACCGCATCTCCAAAACTACGCATGTCCTACAGTTCCTTAAAATACAATAACTTTTTATTAGCGTCTAGCTGCAGGTCACTAGAAATAAGTAAACCACTAGCGATATCTAGTAGGCGTCTTGTTCATTACGGCGTGATGTAAATATGCTTTGCAAATCGTTGTTTGTCATACATAGGCTTCGCTACTTCACTCGATATAGTGTCGTCTTGCCGCATGAGAGACCGGGGTTCGTCTCTCTCTCAAGTCGACTTTTCTTTCACAAAACGTTGCGAAATATTGATATTGTGTACGTTTTTCGACTTTCTTTTTCATTTTAACGTACCGTGCTTCCTACCTTACTAATTTTCTAAAAAAAAAAAAAGCACTCTTTCAAACATGTAGTGCTGAGCGACCCTCAGGGTTGGCTGTCATGTTTAAAGTCATGTTGGATATGCTTTGTTAAAAAAAAAAAAAAAGAAAGAAAAGATTTTTGTGTTTCCGTTCGATTGGCATTATTATGTTGCAGTCATTGTTTACCAGACGTGTCCTCTTTTTACCCATAAAGTTTTGCGTTGATTTTAAAACATTTGTGTCGTGTAAAAATATTTTTGTTCCATAGAGAGATTTGCAGTGACTACAATACTATGTGTCCTCTTTTTCGCACTGACAACAATGCGTGTGTGCTCTGTTTCCCAAGTTGAAATGCGCCAAAGCCACTTAAAAGTTATTGATAGGATTATTGATTCTTGTCATTCGAAAAGAATTTCATATGACGCGAATGTGAGCAAATAACAAAACTTAGGGGAGGGGGTGTCGAAAGAAAGGAACATGATGCCAACAACACACAAATATGGATGATGTAACCAACACAGTTATTGCTGTACTTTTTGGGTATCTTCGCCGAAGGCAATACCGTACTCTTTAGCTTTATTTTTTATCGCCGTATTCCTTTACCGTCTCTATGTCATAACAACAGAGATTAAAAAGGAAAAGCGCGCGCAGGAGTAATTATGAGAAATCCCTGTTTCAGTTATCTATACAAAGCTAGGTTATTTAATTAAAAACCGCTCTTTTTGGCTGAAATTATAAACTTTGATGAAAACACTTTGTCATCGAAAAAAAAAAGTAAAAATTTCCGCTCTTATGCTGTAGTGTGATGGAAAGCGTAAGGAATATCCCGTGATCTTGTTGCCGTACTACTTCTGGATCAGTTTGGAGTTGAAGGGTAGATTAATTTTGTAGTGCTAGTTCTCGACATCGTTGATTACACAATTAACTAAAATTATGTACGTAGGTAGGGTTTCAGCTTCTGAGTTAGACTCTCCGGCATTCAACTCCTTTCATGTATCTTCCCGGAGAATAATGGAATACTATATCAAAAAGGTAAGTTTGAATACAGAAAGGCAAATTTACTTTCAAGAATTGCCCATTACGGTAGAATGGTATTAAAACTGGCTTTAAAAGAAGTGCGGAGGTTAAAATGAAACTTCCTGACCATGGCTCAAATCTCAAGGAAAAGAATGTATTAAATACATCACACTCTCCCGAGAAATTTACCAGCGGCGGCGTATATGTACTGTATGTATGTGGCTGTAAACAAGAACCAACGAAATTTCACGTTGATGCACTGCCAATTTATGGGTACAAAATCTCTACTCATGCCTTAAGCTTGGTTTATCCGGTTACAAACAAGCTCCTGAATGTGTTCGTTTCCGTTGTGTTTGTTTAATGACTGAAACAATGACACGTTCGATAATCTATCAATGGCATTACGAACACTGCGGGAAAAAATCCTTACCGATATTCCATTCACATTAAAGTTTGTTGTTCTCTTCCATTGTATACTCACGAAAGAATATATTCTAGGAATGTTGCATTTTTTTTTAACTTCATTTATTAGCCAAAGAGGCAGCTATGAACAAACATGTCACATATCTGAGAAATGGCATGTGGCAGGTATAGGCTTAGTACTGGTAGTCAGAGTGGATTTCGGCCCTGGTCCAGCGTCGCCGGACCAGACCAGGCCAAGAGTCTCTAGACTCCGGCCAAACAAAACAAAATCGTGTTGTGTCCCGTTATACTGCCCTAAAAGTACCCCTTCCAAGAAGTGGACCAGGTCAAAAAAAATGTAACTGAAATCCACCCCTGCTAGTAGCAATAAAAATAATACAATCTTTTCTTTTCAAAATTAAAATTTCCAGAGTAAGAAGACATTAACTACTTTCCCATATTTTCTTACCAAGTAACAAAAATCATAAACTGAATTCTCTGCCTGTTTGGTGCCTCAGATTATCTAATCGATTTCGTCTGGTAGTCAATTGCAGATAGAATTAAGGAAGGAGTAATATTTTCCCCTGTAAACATACATGCCAAGGTCAGTGGATACACTCAGAGGTTCAAAAAGCATTGTAAATATCTAGACACCTGATTATATAGCATTATTATGATTGTCGCCTTTATCACACGTGACATAGTAACCTTGACAGCATTGAATGTCTCTTGCTACTTGTTTTCTTTCACTGGTTTATTTAACACATTTGCGACAGAGAGACCAAAATACCATATAGAATAAGCCTTAAAAACCAGCTCCCATTGTCCAGGCGGTAACGCCACGGACTTCGGACTGTGATTCCGCCAGCCCTCTCCCCTGTGTGGGAGCTGTTACCCCCCGAATTCTCGACAACACGCTCTCAACTTCATAATTTTGCGGTGAAAAATCGATCGAAACCGTGCAAAATTCCACTTACACATTCCCAATTTTGACTTTACATCCCCTCAAACTGAAAATCCTGGCGGAAACCCTACTTCGGAGGCACGTGGGTTCGAGCTTGAGCACAACTTTTTCCAGGTTTCTTCCTCATTCCCACCAGCCAAATATCGAGATGGTACCTTCAAATTAGGGCCTGACCGGCTCCTTTCCACATAATATCTCTTCCCTATCCCGGCCTGCGACACAGATGCCTAAAGCATAAAAAGTAAAGTCAAATTCTAAATCTTAAAAAGTGCTCTTACATTACTGCATTGTCTTGTGTTATGAATACATGCGTGAATACATGCAGGCCCTTAAAACAAGTCCAGGTAGTCCTTTCAAGAAGCTTGTAAAAAGTTGAACGACGAACACTGCTCGATGCAAAAGTGGACCTCTGCTTGCTGCAGGGTTTGCGAGTATTCATGAAAATGAATAAAATGAAATGAACAAATGTTGCAGTGATTATACACTTTGGTAAGAATCAGCATCATCACTTTTATGAAGATGATAAAATAAGTTTCTCACTAATTTCTTGATAAAAATGTTAGCTTTCCCGAGCAGTAGATTCAGAAAAGCGTAGAGTAGCCAGATTTTAATTCTTCCAATCGGGACGCTACTTGTATCTATTTTTTGCTATGTTCAGGTAATAACAATACACGCATAAAATGTTTAATAATAATATGTTTGAAAAAGCTTTATTTGGCTACATACAGCTTGGTATGCCACTAGTGCGCCAAGAATAAAATACAACTATAAACATTATGTACATATCTATAAAAAGGATAGTGACAGAAGTGACAAAGTCATGTTAGAAAAAAGCATAAATAACATGCATCAATAAAACAAACATGCACGTAGTACTACGATATAAAGGTTAGTTATTACCCAATTGATATCTTGAAAACACGCAAAATGATACATATGTATATGACATGCATTAAACTAAAAATTACATTAAAGCAGGCAAAAGAAAATCATATACATATTATTGTCATAGTAGTATATATGTTGAATATCTACAAAAGCTTAATAATAATACTAATATATATATATATATATAAAATGTTCTGATTATTATATAAATATAACATATTTATATTATAATATTATTATTATTATCATCATCTGTCTCACGCTGTAAGAAGGTTGTACGATATTTAATATTTTATTCAAAACATTACAGTTATTAATGGTTCACGAATAGGTGTGTTTAAGGACTTTCTTTTTATTATCCACGAATGTTGAACCTAACAGTCGTCGCTGTAAATACAGACTACAAAATTAAATCTAGCAAATATGAAAATAAATTTGTAACGTTCATCAATTTTGAAGTTATGACTGAAAATTGTTCTCGCAAAATATGTGAAACTTCTGCTGCAAAATAGTTCGTATTAAAAAATCGTAGTACAGTATTCCTGCTTGGATATAAGGAAACAATAATGGATATATTATTATAAACACTATATACAAGAAGCGGAGACTCCAGTGAATTGAGCGGAGAATGGAGGAGACTGCATAATGAAGAACTCCATGGACTGTACGACTCACCCGAATAATGCAATCGCGACGACTAAGATGGACAGGCCATGTAGCTCGTATATGAGAAAAACGAATATTATATTCTATCCTGGTTGGAAAGCTGAATGGAAAGAGACTGTTGGGAAGACCGAGACGTCGTTGGGAGGACAATATTAGAAGAGACCTTCGAGAAGTAGGTATTCGTGATGAAAACTGGCTTGGTGTTGCCCAGGATAGGATCCAATGGCAAACGTTTGTTACTGCGGCGATGAACTTGCGAGTTCCGTAAGCCATAGAGTTAGTTTATATGCAATCCATGCTTCAATTCCAACCATGCCTGTGGAGGCTACCGTGGACAATACTAATAAGTTGAAAGTACTGAATAGTTATATAGTGGATTATTGGACAAAACGGGGGGGGGGGGGAGAGGTTAGCTTTTTTTTTGCACATTACAGAAAGATGTAAAAAAAATCTGGATTTTTTTTTTTTTTTTTTTGCTTAGAACACGTATCAAACCTTTCGCTATAATGCACTTAACATCAAATTTTCCTTTTAGTTAAGACGTTTGAAATTAATTTTGAATGAAATAATTTTGAAATTAATCTGAAGGAAATACCATTTTTTCTCCAGACTGTACGATAAAACGGGAGAAAAAGCAATAGTTAAAATTAATTTAAGCCTACAAGTAAATAAATTAGAATTGGATTAATAATTTTTCAGGAGGCGTAAGAACAGCTGTAAAATTAAAAATAAAACTTATATTTAAATGTCAAATCCACACACTTTTAATAAAAATTTTACCTCACCATCTCCAATTTGATGAAATGTATCACAGAGTTAGTCCCCATATAGACTAAGAAAAATGAAAAATTTTATTGAGATAGATCAACCCGTTTTAAAAATATAGCTATGTACAATTCCCGAGAAATGCCCCAAAATGTACGACATTTTCAAATTGCCTCAGTAGCTCTTCTAATTAAGCTATAAAGGTGAGAGAGGTGTCATTTTACAGCATTTATTTTATCCCCTTTCCTATGATATGCAACACAAAATGTGGGGAAATGTTTTTTTCAAATTTTGAAATTAAAATTTTAAAATTTGAATTTAAAAAAAAATATTTTCAAAATTTTTCAAAAATTCTAGGAAATAGTTTATATTAATGTTAAATGATGTCCAGAGTTTAAAAGTGGGTTCATATATTTTTTAAAAAATATTGTGGGGAAACGCAATTGTGGTGAAATTTTGAATTTTAATTTTAAAAAGTGTTTTCAATTATTTTTTTTAAATTCTTGGAAATATTTTATATTAATGTTAAATTATGTATAGAGTTTAAAAGTGGAATGATAGTGGGTTCATACTTTAAAAAACTATATTATTATTATTATTTAGAAAAGTTTGTTTTTCTTAAATAACTTCCGTTTACAAAAATTACATTAAAATAAGGCTTATAAACAGATACCTACAGTACGTCACATCTGGGATATTTATACATATGCTTTCTGATACATTACAAGGAAGAAAAAATATCTCTTGAGTTACGTCGTAATTCTGACTGTCTAGAACACAACACGACAGCTGTTAAAAATTCTAAAATCTCGTTGACTTTTTGACTTCAAAATTAAAAAAAAAAAATCTCCCAAAAGATCTTTTATTAAATATTCTGATGGGCCAACGTAAAAACGAAAAAAAAAAAAAATCATCTTGTGCTTTGATAAGCAAGATTTCAACATTGAAGCTGAGTGGCGTTTTTCAGTCACAGCAAAGGGAAATGAGTCTTGTGATGGAATCGGCGGCACGGTTAAGAAACTGACAGCTAATGCTAGCTTACAGCGGCCATATGAAAACCAAAATCGTGACACCTCTCCAGGTGAATGAATGGGCAGCAGAAAATATTTCTGCTATTAACTTTACTTTTGTAACACAAGAGGAATATTTGCAATAAGAAACATAAAAAAAAAGATCGTTTCAATCAGGCAGTTACAATCCAAGAGAACCAACATCATACCTTCATACCTAGCTGTTGGTGCAAGCACATGAAAATTAACTGGAAAAATGTATTCTGAACCTACACAATCATCACTAGTTCTTGTAACGAGATCACCAGACAAATTTCCAATAGACTCGCTCGCATAGCTAGAGTGCTACACCACTGTTGTATATCACCAGAACTGTTGTACACCAGAACTGATGGTGGTGATAAAAAAGAAAGAAGACCTTGATGAAATGAAAGTAACATTCCCTTGGCCAGCTGGACTATCACCATCATTGTCTTATCCAAGCACTCCAGATGTATTTAGGATACCTCTAACAGATGTCTTATGCGCAGTAAATCCTGTGACATCAACTGGAAGAATATATATGTTATCTCAACATGACACTATGCAAACCAATGAGGCATTATCCAACCATATTCAGTACACAATGTGAAGAATAAAATGCTGATATCTTATTTTTATTTTTACCATCTTGTGATTCCTGATTCAATACTCTACGTTCATTAAGGTTAGGTTAGGTTCGGTTAAACTACGTGAAAGAAATAAGACCACAAGGACAGTCCTTGGTTGTAAAAGAAGTATTACATGAATTGTAATTGGGATAAACTATATTACACAACGGAAACTAAGCATCGTATATTAATGCGGGTTAAACAGAAAGGACTTTTTGCTTTTTTACTATGCATTTCATGAATGTAGTAAATCTAAGATATTTCACCTGCAGAAGCTAATGTATGTGCGTTATTCTTTATTCGTCTATTATTGTACCTACGGGTCGAATAAACAACTAACATTACGATGTGAAGTAAATGCAGGAATTATTCAAGATTTATGTTAAATCTATAATCTATTTCTGTCTCCAGTCCTGACAATATTAGTCGATTATTTGGGAGCTCTCGTTTCACAGCTTTAGTTTGGCTTCAGGAACTAACAGGTTTTTCAATGGCCCCGAGCAGTCCAGTATCGTATTAGTGGAGGTCGATGGCCAAAGCTCACAACAGTAACAACCAAATTAAATCAGAATAAATAAATTTAATTTCATATTAAGAATGCAAATGTAAGGTCCTAAGAAAGGAATGAAATCGCATTTCTCTTTAGGATTTCGTTGTATCTGCATAATGTTGATTTTGTTCAGTGAATAACTTATATCCGATCAAAAACACCAGAGGTGCAAGAAGTGGAGCCAAGTTCTTTAGCCCTGAAAAGGTGTGAAATGGGAGACGGATGAGCCAAGTTCCTT
>JAGDQP010013733.1:0-47047 GCA_022664845.1 Lepisma saccharinum
TGTGTTTGTTAATGTTCTAACAAACGAAAACATCGCTTGTAAATTTTACAAACAGGCAAAAAAGTCAAGAAAATCAGGTTGGGTGTACGACTTTCGTTTTGTCATCCTTTGAGTCTGCAAACAATAAAATAATTTACCATCAGCTTAATCTTGTTCTTGAAAGTTCGTAAACACAAAATATTCTGTACTGTAGACTGGGATGAAGTTGACCAGATTATTAAAGAAAATGCTGAAAGCTTGCTAAAATATTATTTATTTATAAAAATGGAAACCCTTTCTCTAATCTAGACCCTTTTGGGATGGTCAGTGCAGTGATTCCGTCACCCACCCTACAAATCCTCCAGAACCTTCTGTGAGGGGCGTCATCCCCAAATCCTCCAGACCCCCTTTAAGTTTTTTGCGGCCAAAATCGATACAAACCATCCAAAACTCCACTTACACCCTTCTAATTTTGACTTTACACTCCCCAAAGGGAAAGACCCTGTTGGAATCCCTGGATCAGTATTAAGACATGTAATCAATGGTTCCCGGGGTCGATTTCCGTTTGGGACAGATGATTGATTAGCCCTTATGACATCATCTTCATCTGGTGGAAGGCAGTGGAAAACCCCCATCGGTTTGCCTGCATGGGACCTTCGGGTTAGCATTTGCCTTCGAGTTGAACACTCATCATCATGATATAAAACAAATCATTAAAGTTAGAAGAATGATTAAAAGTTGGACCCCATTTCAGAGCTCGATTTGTAGCAGGGGGTGGTTAGGATTTCCCCCTCTCCGCAAAAATTATTGTGGCTCAGTTTACAGATACAGATATATACCTCTAGCCTGCGATATGGACGATCCCAAAATACCGTAATTTTCTCCTCCTCTCTGGAAATTGTACAAATCGAACACTGAACCATTCTACTGTACTTTTTGTCGGTGGCTGGAAACTGGTGCCACACATAATAAAGTCCAGTTAACAGCCATAATGGCTGTTTACTGGCTTCACGCCAAATTTTTGAACCAGTAATCCAGCCACGCAATAAATGCCAAAGTATTCAACAAATAGATTCCAATTTGTTTTTGATGTGATTGCCAATGCTTCCTCTTTCAACGTGTGTACATTTATCTATGGCTTACATGTATATTAATTTTAAAAACAATCATCGATGCATGCCTGGACTTTCCCTCCCTACTAACGATGCACACAATGGAGGCTGAATTTACGTGTTCACAATTTCCTCACTGAATAACATACTATTCCTCACAACATCTGAAACAGTCAATGAGGACGCAGATTACATCTGAACATCGAAACGATTGTCAAAAAACATAAGGTGCGCGAGTCAAACATCAGACGTCTTATTTATTTACTTTTAAAACAGTAGTGGCTGAAAATTGGTGCCGTGACCCTATTCATTCATGACATTTTGCATAAGCATTGACGAAAATAGTATTCTGTTTATCTCGTTACTGCGGGGCAATTTTTCTTAATATTTTCTCAATGTATGGGGGTTAACTGATGGACCAATAGCAGTGGTTTTTAGATTTGATTTTTGCTTTACGTCCTGAGTCAGCACAGACTATGCAGGACGGGACCTACAGCTTAAAGTGGGATCCGAACTAGTATGAAGGGTGAATTGTGATAATGAAATGGAAGGTGAGAAGTGCAGACACAGACATCCATGCTAGGAGGGGGGTTTCGAGCCCCCGACAGTCAAGGCCTCGGGATCTGCAGCCTAACGCCTTAGGCCGCTCGGCCACCACTGACGGCAATGGCTTTTAGAGTAAGAGCTGCTATGTTATAAAAGCAAATAACCTACAACATTGCGATAAATTTTATAATATGGAAGTAGGCCTATTCACCAAAATTTAGGTTAGGTTAGGTCAAGTGGGAATAATTTGCTTTAGCATCCGAATACTTTGAATTCTTATCAGTTTGATCTACTTGTATTTCTTATGTTTTCGGTTGACCAAATCGGATAATCTTTGGCAGGCTATTTACAAATTCCAACGTAAGTTACGTACGTAACTATATACAAAAATACCGGTACCTAAATAATTATTCGGAAACCCACATCCGCCCTTTAACTTGTGTGCTACAAAATGACAAATTATACGTTGGAATTTGTATTTGGCCGACGCCTGCCAATGCCCACCAAATCTTGTAACACAATTTACGGGATGTATTTCCGACTATGGGTTCCAGGGTTTCATTAAGTAAGGTTAGGTTAGATTAGGATATATCAAAATTCTTTATACATTCCTAACTTTCTTGCCAAAACTACAATCTCATAGATTATTGATTTCCATCCTTCTCGTAAAATTTATTTTTCGTCTAGAAATACGGTACATGGAACACTAAGCCAGCCGGAACAAATGGTAGACATAGTACAATGTAGTTATATAAAGTTGGATCTAGCGATAAATCTTTAATAAAGAGAGCTAAGTTTTACAGACAAATAGTTTGTCCTTTTGTGCATAATTCCAGGTACACGATCCTTCAGTCTTCCCGTTAAAACTGTGCCGATGAGAAACTATGTTTAGATATGGTAATATAAACACTCAGTGTAACTATATCACGCTAAAAGCGGTGCAACTTTACTAATTAATGAATAAACCGATAAAGACACATTTACCTGGGACATACCAGTTTGCAATTTGCATGTACTTGGTCAAATGAACGCAAATCAATCAATCAATCATAACACAGTTAAGATGAACAGTGAACACTTACCACTAGAGAAGTTGCCTTTCCCACCAAAATAAACTTACTACTAGATGGCGCTGACTGACAAAGAAATGAATCTCGCAGAGCGTGTACACTTCACCTACAGCTTCACGCTTCTTCATACGTAGATGTTTGATACGTATTTATTTATTTACCTTTCCTTTTATTTAAGTTTAGAATTTATAACACACTAATTATTCAAGACTTTTTGTTCCTTTATAATATCACTGATCTTCAAAGATCAACCCGTTGTAAAAACTGTTAATTTCCTCAGAATCTGGTAGAATGGAAATTAAAATCCAAATAATAAAATCATTCATTTTCAAAGTATATTCAATTATGAATGATAATTTTAGAAATAATATTTAACCAATTATCCTGCAATCAATATGTCTTGAAAATGTTCGAGAACTTGCGATTTTCAGTCTTCACGATAAAAATGTCCGTACATAACTTTCTTTAATCTTTTCTTCTTGCACTGACAGATCTAAAAATGTATTTGAAAAAAAAAGTGTGTGGGGGGGGGGGGTTCAAAGAACTCAGCTACACACGAAATGGAAAACATTCATTTATAGTGGTGTTCGTTCATTAGATACGTAATTTATTTGTTTCCTTATTACTTTTACGCGACTAAGGCAGGAAGATATATCAACCCTGCAAGAAAGAAAACAGTTGCGGCCATAGATATTCTGTTATGATATTCTGACATTCCTAGTGTAAGCAAGGGAAAAAGCGAGAGAGAATTTCTCAACCTCCCAACGATCTTTGAAATAGTCTTTCTTTGACTCTTCCTTATAGTCCCTTATTGTGTGCAGTTGAAAGAAGACTATAAGGTGCACCAACAAACAATAGATAACAGACATCTCTCACTCTTCGCTGTAGTTCTCTCTCTCTCTCTCTCTCTCTCTCTCTCTGAGAGCAGAGTGATTAGTATGTTTCAGTGTCTTGATAACATAGGTCAAGCGGACTTAGCTCAGTTGGAAGAGAGTTAGCTTAGCATTCGGAAGGTTGTAGGATCAAATACAGGTCCGGCCAACCTGACTGACGTTTTTCCTGGCTTTCCTCAGACACTCCAGACAAATGTTGGATGGGTACCTTGAAATAAGGCCAAATTCGATTTCTTCCCAAATTTTGTCATTCTTAAAATACCCAGTTTAAAATTGCCTCTGAACTGTCGAACCTTTCCTTTGTCCGCCATCTAGTATCACCTGTCATTTACCCAGCATTTGCGACAGCTTGTAACTCAGAAAGAAAGCCGTAATCAGAGTTTTTGTACATAGACTTTCTTACATATTTTTGTGTCTACTTTCATATCCCAGGCGTTATAAAATGTATTCTGTAACAGCCTGTACAACGAAGTTCACAGAAATGTATTAAGTACTTCCACTTCGCCTAGTGGTCAACACCATGTGGCGTATCCTGACTGACAATCTGAGCTTCTGCTAATCTAAAAATACTTAATACGCAAATAATCATACTATTAATTATTATTATTATAATTAATTGCATATTATGTTTTATTAAGGCTATTATTATCAGTAGTATTAGTATAATGTATATTTAAGAGTAGCGGTAGCACAGATTCTGAGCCAGGATATGCCACTGGTCAATGCAATTACTTTCAGTGCTTGTAGTATTGCAGTGGGTTCGGTAGAGCACTCTTGAACGTTAGTGGTTCGAATTCAACTTTCAGATGTAGGTCCCGATAGCCTCGGTACTGACATGAAACATTAAACTGAAAGAAAGCAAGTGCATTTAACACGTTTCCAGTTTTTTTTTTTTAAACTACATCTCTCATCACTAAAAATAAACTGTTCGTTCTTTGCATCGAACAATAAAACTGCTCAATGTGTGACACAAGTGTGTTGACTGCGCTTCCTGAAGTGCTATAAAAGTGTTCCAAAATCGCATGTGCTCTAGAAGTGTTCTGTTTTAAAACATATTTTTCCATTTCATTAATATAGCGCTATTGGAACACTTTTGGAGCACTTTGGAAACGCTTTAGTCGCATATATTTCCTTAAGAAGTGTGCCAAAAGTATGGAAAAAGTGTTATAATTTTTGCAGTGCAGTTTCGGTGTCCCGCAAATGGAATTCGCTGCCTATCTCAATCAGAGAGTCAACTTCATTACCAAATTTTGAGTCTATGCTCTGCAACCACCTCTCAGTGCAACGCGACTAATACTGGTTTCATCAACCTTCGTTAGAAATTTAATGAATCGTAAAGAAGCTATAAGTACTTTCAAAACCATTAGATTCTGTAACTAACAATTCGTTGAGTTCTTGGGAAGTATTGGTGAAACCCACCGAAAAGACAATTTTCACTTTATACATTCTAATTGTTAAATGTTGACCAGTTCCGCCATTTGTTTCCATGTTCATAACTGTGTCATGGTTTAATAATATTATTTACTTCTGTGGTGCTTCCAATGGCGTAATTATCTATATTTGCGTATTTTTTGTAGTGTGAATGTGTGTGTGAGGAAAATACTATAATAACTTGATTGTTTTAGTTTGTAGTTTAGTCCACTTTTATTTTCGTTTTCTTTTTTATCTTTATAGATTGATTATTATTGTGTGTTTCTTTTATTGAAACTTTTAATTACACTGTATTGATGGTTGAGTGTAAGAAAAGGCCGTGTTGGCCTTAACTTCACCATCTAAAACAAGACGAAATAAATAAATAAATAATCTGAGATCTGTCCTTTGATTGGTTGCAGAGCACTTTAGGATTTGGTTCACAAAATATTAGCTTGAGAAAAAGTATCCGAACACCGAAATAACTTTAAAAAAAAGTTTAAAAACACTTTTAAAAGACATGCTTTTGTTAATCAATTCGTACTAAAAAATAAAAATAAATTTGTTCATGCCGTAAAAATGAATTTGTTTATGCATCACTAAAAAGAAAACCATGGAGTGCGCCAATTCAAGAATTTATAAAGTGCCTGTATATGAGAGAGCACCTCATGCTTTTCTTTTTAGTCATGCATAATCAAAACTATTTTTTTACATTTTAGTACGAATTGTTTAAGAGAAGTGTGTAAAGTTTTTTTATTATTTTTTTTCTCTTTACAATATAGATAATCTTTGTAAAGAGATTTGTAGGTTAATCTGTGTGTTTAGATAACTGCCGCACCTGTAAATTCGTAGAACTATAAGTATATTATAGATGCTATTATTAGATGTTTTGAGTGTAAATAACAGGCGTGCATAAAAATATAAAGTTCATACACAGTACTGATGGAATGTATATTTTTCTATCATTTCCTTAAGAAGATAGTTGATAAGACAAAATGTAATGTCTAACTCTATCAACTCACAAACAGATAAACGAGATGAATTGTTACTAACGCCCTAAGCGAGCTGATGATCTTCAAAGGACGTGACCTACAGTTTTTGTTAAAGTGGCCCACTGCGATCAATTGACCCCGGCGGGAATTGAACCCGTGACCACGCGCACAGAAAAAGAACGCTCAAACCTCTCGGCCACCCCGAGATCAACAGATAAACGAGGAACGCCAGGAAATTTGAGGAACTGCTCATTTTCATCAAAATTGAATTGAATTGATTTTAAAGCCTTTAGGCAAGTGTGGTTCAGGCCGAATGAACGATAATGGGATGAATTGGTGGAATGAAGAAAGTAGGAGGAAATGGGAGCACACCAATAAAACCCATACGCACACGGTGTTTTTCCACCACAAAGTCCACATGGCATGAACAGGAATTGAACCTAATATTCTACGCACCAGAGGTGAGCGCTCTACCTGCTGAGCAACCGCGAACCACTTTCATCTAAAGTAGTTAAAATTTAATGAATGTTGGTTTATTATATGTCAACATAAGCTGTTGATTGATCTCCAGTTACGGACAGTAATAGTACGTACAAGACGAACAGAGAAAGGGAAAGAGAGATAATAGATGAAAGAGAATAAAGAAAGAAGCAGAAGGAATGATAATGAACGGAAGATAAATTGGACAAGGAAAAAAAATTAAACGAAAGAAAGAAGGACGTTCAGAAGAAAGGAAGAAGTAATTAAGAAAGAAAAAAAGAAAGAAAGAAGGAAGGAAGCAAGATAGAAATGAAGGAAGAAACTAAAGAAAGGAAGAAAGAAAGAAAGTAATGGCAGAAAGAAAGAAACTAAATAAATAAAGAATAATGAAAGAAAGAAAGTAAGTAAGAAAGAAAGAAAAGAAAGAAAGAAATTAAAGAAAGAAATGAAAGAATGAAGAAAAAAAGAAAAAAAGAATTAACGATTGAATGAAGTAAGAAGAAAGAAAGAAAGAAATGAAAGAATGAAGAAAGAAGAAAGCAAGAAAGAAATGAAGGAAGAAACTAAAGAAAGGAAGAAAGAAAGAAAGTAAATAAATAAAGAATAAAGAAAGAAAGAAAGAAAGAAAGAAAGTAAGTAAGAAAGAAAGAAAGTAAGTAAAAAAGAAAGAAAGTAAGTAAGAAAGAAAGAAAAGAAAGAAAGAAAGAATTAACGATTGAATGAAGAAAGAAGAAAGAAAGAAATGAAAGAATGAAGAAAGAAAGAATGGAAGGAAGGAAGGAAGGAAGGAAAGACAGACAGACAGACAGAATGAATGAATGAATGAATGAATGAAGAAAGAAAGAAAGAAAGAAAGAAAGAAAGAAAGAAAGAAAGAAAGAAAGAAAGAAAGAAAGAAAGAAAGAAAGAAAGAAAGAAAGAAAGAAACAGATAAAGGTAGGAATTAAGGAAGTAAACAAGTAGGAAGAAAATACATAAATAATGAAAAAGAAGAGAAAATTAGTTTAAAGAAGAAGGAAATAAATAAACGAGAAGAAGCAAAAAGGAAATGATGAAAGGGATAAATGAATAGACGAATGAATGTATATATAAATGAATCAATAAATGACAGAAAGTAAGAAATGGAGTACTGAAGGAAAAGAGAAAAGAAAAAGGAAAAGGAAAGAAGGGAAGACAGGATTAGCGGATGACAAAGGCAAAAGAACAGAAGATAAATTGATTTCAGTAAGCAGCAAGAGGGACACACAAACATACACACACAGAGAGACTGAGAGAGAGATAGAGAGAGAGAGAGAGAGAGAGACAGAGAAATTAAGAATCTAAAGCTGTGATTATAAACTAATCACTCCTTTTCTCATTAGGCAGCACACGTTAAGCAACTCATCTGTGGAAGTGGCTATGACCGATTTATCGTCCATTTTGTGTTGCTTAAGAACTGTTATTATTTAGTAATATTTAGACATATTTAAGACATACCCTGCTCGTTATTACCCATTAAATTAAGAGTAAAAAAAAGGGCGAAACATAACTTATACATTCAAAAGTAACAACAATATATCTGCTTGGAAATATCTTTAATTTCTACATTGAACGGACACTTTGATTACGTAACATCCGGTTAAGAAAGGAAAAATAATCTTACAATTCTTTCTCTCTAGTTCAATTGTTCCTCTTCCGATATCTTATAATAATTTAATTATGCCTTTAGGGTGTTTTACTGTCTGCACTTTCGGAAGCAGTAAGCCCTCAGGAGGTTGATTCAGTTGTCAAACAGGAAATATAGTTAAATGGCTAGAAAGGTACAGAGGACTAACAGGTGGACGGAGGAGAATGTACGAGAAAATCGATTGTTGTAAAAAGTCCAGTGATTAATAAGATATGTTAGTGGCATTTCCCTTCAAGAAAGAAGTAATTAATTATGTTCGTGGAGATTTCTCTATTTAGTAAATTAAATAAAATTCTAAGGACTGCGTTGGCACTTACACTCAAAAAGAGTTCAATCAATCAAATTGAATTATTCCTATTAATTGTATATATTGATTCATTGAATTATTTATACAAAAACCAAGATTATATTCTATCCTGGTTGGAAGGCACGATGGAAAGAGGCCATTGGGAAGACCGAGACGTCGTTGGGAGGACAATATTAGAAGAGATCTTCGAGAAGTAGGTGTTCGTGATGAAAACTGGCTTGATACTGCCCAGGATAGAATCCAATGGCGAACGTTTGTTACTGCGGCGATGAACTTGCGAGTTCCATAAGCCATAGAGTTAGTTCGTTAATATCTTTTCTTCTCTCTCTACCGGCAAATGGGAAAGTTCGTTTCGACAGCCCCTTCGTGTAGATAAAAAGAAAAATTTTAAAACGCACAACATGATGCATAGAGTAAATGTTTCAACTTGTTGGGGCCACTCAAAATTGTTCACAAAAATGTTTAATTAAATTACATTTTTTCTTTTAATTTTTAATTTATTCATTAACGAAACGGTTTATCTAGTAGAAGAAAGCACAAAAGATTACCTCGAAGACATCATTCCGCATTTTTATCTCTTCTTTTCCTTTGAAAAGAAAAAAGAAAAATCATGTTCTACGTAATCTTCTCATTTGAATCCTATTCTTTGTGGTAAGATTACCAAATGAAAATAATTATTACCAAAATTCACAGAAATTAATTATTTTATCATAAAAATGTGTAAAATTTAACACGGAAGCAACATGTTTATTTTTATAATTATCATGGAATTCTGTGAATGACAAAAAAAATATTATATAAAATTTAATTTGAATTTAATTTTTAAGGCATTTAGGCAACTTTGTCTCAGGCGCCAAATTGATGATGATAGGATAATTGGTGAAACGAAGAAAGTGGGAGGAAACAGGAGAACCTCGAGAAAACCCCACGCACACGGTGTTTGTATACCACAAAACCCACATGGCACGAGCAGTGATCGAACAGACGGTCTCAAGTGCCACAGGTAAGCGCTCAACCATTGAGCCACCGTGACCTCAATATAAAATTTAACTCTAAGAAGAAAGTTTCACCTTGTCCTGGGACCTTTGTGTCAGAACGTGTCTTCGGGTCTGGAGCCATCATCAATAACCACACTAGATCCTAGTATTAAAAAGGAAACAGAAATAAACTCGAATACTAATCCAAAAACCGAGCCGCCGTAACTCAGTGATAGAGCGTTGGTGTAGCATTCGGGAGGTCGTGGGTTCAATACCAGAGGTCGACCATCCTGCCTGAGGTTTTTCCAAGGGTTTTACCTCAGTCACACCAGGCAAATACAGGAATGGCACCTTCAGCAGGCTCTGACCGATACCTTACCGAATTCTGCTCCTCCTGTCACGGTCTGATCCTTAGATACCTACAGGCCATAAATTACATTCAAATTCAACTAATCCGGGAAGAACATTGCAACTCTCAAACCCAAGGTCATGAAATTGCAAAGGACGCATCTTTGAAAGGAAAAGGGAAAGAACTCATAAACAATGAACTCGTTAGTAAAGATAGACCCACAGAGAAAAGTTCATTACTACCATAAAATACTAACTATTCTTTTTTCGTTATTAAAACTAAAGAATAAGGAGGGGGAATATGTTATGGTCAAGAAATTAATCATGGTATTAAATATTCCGAATTTTGATTCGACCTTAAAAAAGTGCTTCGTATTCGTTAGATAAAAGAGTTAAGTTTTCTTTATTACAACAATCAATCTCATATTATTGCGTGCTATCGCTATTAAATTGATGTTACACCTCTTAAGTGAACTGACCTTGCGTTTAGAAGGGCGCGTATTGCACGATCACCTCATAAAAAATATGATTTCACACACTGCCATCATATCTTCTTCCTAGTCACGATCAACGAAACATAAATAAAACATAGTTTTCTTCTTGTTTGAGGATCATCAACAAAACAGGATGATATTGATGATGATGATGATGGAGAAATTCTCTTCTTTCTTCTTGCTTAATGATCAAGTGCATTTCTCCTTGTCAACGCCATCTTTAGTTTTGCTTGTCCGTTCACTCTTGAAAGAGATGAAGAATATAAAAGTGATGGTTGATTACTTATTCATTGAATCACCTTTTACATCTACCATCACTATCGTAATAAAAGAAGATAATTGTTTCTAAAGGCAATGTCTCCTTCCTTTTCGATTCGTCTTTATTTTCGGGTCTGTCATTGGACACTCCAATCCAATCTCCACCACATTTTTTATTTTTTGAAAATTAGGGAAAGGCGAAAGACAATATTGGAAAGTAGGCTTCATGGTGCTTATCTAACTCTATGAAATGAAGTTTAAAATATTTTACAGAATTCAATTCTAGCCGAGTTATTTGACGACCCAACTTATGACGTCATAATTCAGTGGCTGTCAAATAGCTCAGCTAAAATTGAATTCTTTATAAAACACTTTTTAACTTCATATCACAGAGTTATGTAAGCACCATGGAGCTAACTTACTTTCCAAAATTGTAATATTGTATTTCGTCTTTCCACAAATTTTCAAAAATCGAAAGAAGGGGGTGGAGCAACATGAAAAGGAGCGTTAATAATGTATGATAAACACAAAACCTCCTTTTAAAATCATAGGTGATGCTTTGTCTGAAAATACACACATTTCTAGGTTGTATAAGTATAAAAGGTCTTAACAGAATTCAATCGACAAAATTCTTGTTAATATTCTACAAGGGAAAACAAACAAAGCGGTCTTAATAAATAATAGGTTTAAACAAACCCCTCTTTCCGGGGTAATCAGGTAAAGGGAGGTATAAGCAGTTCTCTTTCCGACATAAGCGGTAATAAATATATAGTTCAAACCGTTCTGTTTCTAAGAAAATCGACAATAATGTGAGGTTTAAACCGTCCTATCTCCGAGAAAATTAGAAATGAATTTGAGTTTTAAAGTTTTCTGTTGGCGAGATAATTCATAATAAGTGTGGAGTTTAAACTACTCTGTTTCAAGATATAATAAGTTATATTTTTTGTATGTTCTGTTTTCTAGTCGACAATATACAAGGCATGTCTGAAAAGTATCAGAACTTTCTGTTTTCTGTATGAACGTTGGATAGCAACTGCATACAGTAGTGGTGAGTGGCGTGATCCTTGCTTGTTTCAGTATCCGTTAAGCAGAAACTGTGCGTCACAGTTCCATTAGGGGCAAAATGACAGCAGGTGTGGAACAATGATGATGTATCAAGGTTTGTCAGAAACTTGGAGACAGCAAAGCAGAAAAAATACAGAAGGTTCAACAAGCTTTAGGGTACGATGCCATGAGGAATACACAAATAAAACAGTGGAACAATCCGTTCAAAGATTTCTTTCTTTGCTTTCGTTGACTACCGTGGCATTATGCATCACGAATACGGTCCAAAAGGACGAACAGTTACGAATGAGTACTACCTTTATGTTCTACGTGACCTACCGTGACCTGCGTGATGTAGTTCGTCGCAAGGGACCAGATTTGTGGGCTTCACAAAACAGACCTGCATCAGGATAAACCACCTGCCCATTCCTAGTACTTGATCCAATCTTTCCTGGCAAAGAAGAGTATTTCTACCGTTTGTCAAGCTTCATACTCTCTAGACATGGCTAGTGTTATAAATAGAAAAAATAAGTTAGTTTTTTTTCTAAAACTTTCGTTTTTTTTAAAAAAAAAAGCATGAGCCTTCGTTTTTTCTAATTTTTTTTTCAGGGTAGCATATTTGTAATACTGCTAACGTCTCTTTAATCAATATTTACTTTTATATAGGTAAATAAGAAGAAATTCAAGCCAAAATTACAAATAGTTTTTGGTATATGTGAGATTTTTCGGGTTGCCAAGTACTCAGTGTTGCCAACTTTAAAAAATCTTCCATGCCGTATCTGCTCCAAACTTAGCTTAAACATAATTCAACACTTCATAATAGAAGAAAGTTTTGGGTGTCCCCCGACCTCAAATATCCCAGCTATCAGTTTAAAAGTATAGAGTTTAAACCGTTCTGTTTCCGAGATAATCGACAATAAATATGGACCTTAAACCGTTCTGTTTCCGAGATAATCAACAATAAATATGGACCTTAAACCGTTCTGTTTCCGAGATAATCAACAATAAATATGGACCTTAAACCGTTCTGTTTCCGAGATAATCGGCCATGAAAATCGAAGTTACGAGTGTGACTAAACACAAGAGACTAACGTATGAAAATTCAGTTAAAGCTACTGACATTTTCCCAAACAATTTTATTACTATTAAATTGGTCATAGTTTTTCAAGAAAATGCACAAGAATAAACTTTTAATGTTAATGTTGGCTAGGTTGCATAGAAAGCATTCAGTTTGCCTTTATAGTACGAGGGCAATACAATAAGTAAGGGAAAATTGCCTGACTGTTTAATAAGATTGGATGCAGTGTTACTAATTTAGTGACTTTATAGCTGAAACTAGCTGTTTTGAATATCGAAATAGGCAACAAAGATGATCACTTTTTTATAGTATGCATAGGGATCTAGCTATCTTTTGTGCATGCTCTAGCGACAAATAAGTTTACATCTAATTCGAACATTGGTAAGATAGAGGTTTAGCTACTTTTAGATTGCTGTTTAGCTATTTTCGAGTGATTATTCTTGGCAACACTGATTGGATATAACCTTATGAAGCTTTTACAGTGTGAAAAGACATGTATAGGGCAGGTTTTGACAGGGCGCAAAAGATGACAAGATCGCTAAACAAACCACAGTGCAAAATCATGTCCGTCCCGCTAGAAAATTGTACCCGTTCTATAGAAAAATATTTGTGGACAGAAAAAAAATTAAGCAAGGGAGAATAGTTGAGAAATATGGTGCAGGCTGTACCAATGAAAGAAAATTGTACCAGTGCAGTAGGTAGAAAAAATTCAAGATCGCCAAACATCCATTAATGAACATCTAGTCTTCATAACAAAGCCTATATGGCATGAGCAGCAATCGAACCGACGACCCCAAGCATCATAGTTGAAGGCCACCAAAATACTACAAAGTTTTAAAATTTTCTTTGCAGAGAAAAACTCTTTTCTCTTAAACGCTATTAACACCAAGAGAAAATTAGTTACAGGAAATCTATTGTACCGGTAAAAGAGCACGATTTTTTTTATTAAGAACTAGGCTGGATCTTTCTGTTGAGTTATCAGATTTCGCACGCATTTCTTGTGCGTTTATCTATACCCGTAAAAGCAACATACTTGGACTGACTTAGAGTGCGTGTCTTCAACTCTTGCCAGGAGATTGAATGAAGTCACGTTATAAGAAAACAAAAAAAAAGAAAAGAAATACGAAAATGCACGCAGCTCATATCTTTCTAAATTCAACACCACACCCTTCATCTGCGGAAGTCTGCCTGTAGAGTGCGAAAAACGATGATGGCGAAGCGCAAAAAGGAACGAAAGAATCGTACGCTTTTGCATCTCCGTCGAAAGGCAAAAAAAAAAAAATATCTCCAATGCCATGCGTTTACAAGAGATTTCGTAGTTGATGAGATAAAGGAAAGAGTCTGCTTCAAACAGAGAGATGAGGGGAGTGAGAAGAGGGGGGGGGGGCAAAGTCTTGGTTCGTTAGCAGCATTCCACATCGTAGGGGAGACAGAAGACTTTCATCACAATAGCAGCCTCCACCCAAACTGCACTGCTCATTATCAGAATATAGGGCTAAGTTACACCCGAATATTTTACATACATTGTGATATCAGAAAGAATAACAGATTAGATGATTACGACAAAAAACGATTCACTATTTAACCCAAAAAAGGGAGTATCAAACAAGAAGGGAAAATACTTTCTTTAATTTAAGAAAAAAAGAAAAAAAAAGGTGTGGTAAAATTCATTTTGTTTCATGGTTATCTAATTCAGTTTCATTGTTTAAGTATTTTCGTTTTATTTGCTGCATAAATTGTTCAATTGTAATTTATTCACTTCAGAGAAAAGTTCATTGTTTTTCCTTGTTAATTTGTCATTTTGACTTACATTCTGTCATTTAAAGGACGCTTGATTTTTCTCAGCATGAACAGACTTTCTAACTCCTCAAATATCTAGTTTAGGATTTAAATTAGTAATAGGAATGAAGTCTTTCCTCTACATAAGGGGGTAATGTACTAAAACTGTAAGTTTCGTCCTTAAGACATGTAGAACTTTTCATCCAATGAAGTGCAAGGGTAAAACATGATCGATTCACTTTGCCCTGAGTCACAAAGCTTCTTTATCTACGCAGAATACACTTCATTTCAAACCATAATCAACTGCAGTAAGTCTAAATACAATTATTTGTAATTTGTATAGCCACTTTCTGTAAATCTCAATTTTTCTTCTAAATTTTAAATCGCTTTTCGAACTATTCAACTAATAGTACGCAACGCCTGGAGAAAAGGATCCGTGGCATTAGCTTCCTGTGCCATTTACCTGCCATAACATTAAGATTCATGGCATTAGCTACTCGTATCTTTATCTGCCATAATTTTGAAGTTTGTGGCACTAACTATCCGTACCTTTAGCTGTCAAAGCTCTGAGAATTGAGGTATTATAACTACTCGCACCTTTAGCTGTTACAGCTTAGAAATTTGTTGCATTAACTACACATACCTTTAGATGCCATAGTTTTGAAGTTTGTGGCATTATCTACTAGTGCCTTTAGTATCCACAGCTTTCAGGTTGTGGCATTAGCTGCTCGTAACTTCATCTACCATAGCTTTCAGGTTCTGTGGCATTAGCTGGCAACGTATCAGTCAGCGTTGTCTCCCTTTTTTTAAAAAAGTAAATAAAAAACTCAAGTAAAATTTCTATGGTTTCTTTCAACTCTAATTTAAAACTCTTACACCTTTACACTTATTTAAAAAACAAATAACCGTTTCTGTGATTTAATTAAATGTAAGAATTCTGTCTTTGTTCAATTCGATAAAGTTCAAACTATAACCGAAGAATTTCAGTTTATGTAAAAAGAACCACCATCGAAAAGAATTAAAAATGGGAGTGCTGGTACAAGGACTTCTGTGATTTTGATTATCTCAAAATGTGGACTCAATATATCCAAATATTAACAACAATATATCCGCCTATCGCAACCCATTACCGCCTGGAATGTTTATAAAAAGCTCTTTACAATGGAACAAGAAATTTTAAAGTGAAATAACTTCATTTCATGTGTGATGTGACCCTAATTTTAATTACAACTTTGTTCAGTATAGGTAAAAGAAAAAAAAATAGTTCATTTTTTATTATTTCTTGTTGAACAAATTTGTCACGAATGCATAACATGAACAAAGAAATAAAGCAAGAGAACGAATATGGGAAACTCAAATGCATTGTTCACATGAAAACACTATAAACAGCGTAATAATTACAGACGAATTACATAATCAAAATGCTTTAGTTCTTCAGGTTTGTCTATTTCGTTTCAAAGGCGTGTCCATTAAAACATTATTGCATTGTAAGATGCAAATATTATTTGCTGTATTCAAATATATATTTAAAAAGAATTTATATAATACTGACTCATTTAGGTTTCATGACGTAGGTCGTGATCGTTACCAAGTACATATTGTATTTGTGTGGATTTTTTTTCTAAAGAGAATATCAACATGTGTGATCAAAACAGACATAATCTTTCTATTTCGGCATTGAAGAAAAAATATTATTGTATTATATTCCGCATGAACTAAGCTCCATGATTACTTACCAAGAATTTTGTTTTCGTTAAATAGCATTCTCCTACCAAAATAATTCACGGTGGGGCATTTGACAAAAATATTGGTGTTCAAAATACTGTCCTACGTGTGCAATGAAGGATTCCAACAAGAAGTAAAAAAAAATCGTGTTAACTATGTTTTGGGAGAATACGTTTTCGAAATCAGACCCTTCAGTTCTTTTAAACGTTTCCTATCACGAATTTTAAAGGAATAAACTCTATTTTACCACGTTCTTATTAGCTTGCTTTATATGTCCACGTTTTCTCAACAGGTTCAAATATTTTTTCACGAATTTTACATCCGCTTTAAATATTTTATTCACCCACTTTCCATCTGATTCAAATATATTATTCACCCACTTTCCACCTGGTTCAAATATATTATTCGCCCACTTTCCATTCGGTTCAAATATTTTTCACCCACTTTCCATTCGGTTCAAATACTTTCCACCCACTTTTGATCCGGTTGAAATATCTTATTCATCCACTATCTATTCGGTTCAAATATTTTATTTACCCTTCTTTCATCTCGTCAGATTTTTTTTCTCACATTTTCCGTCCACTTCAAATATTCACCTTTTAGCGCCCACTTTTTATCCGGTTCAAACAAATATTTTATATTTTTTCACCTACTTCACATTGTCCAATCCACTTGAAAATTTCTGCACATGTATATTTTTGACCTTTCTTTATGATATTTATTTTGCATGATATGCACTCAGCTTTTAACATCAACTACTGTCAAAACAAAAGCATATACAAAGAAACTGACTTCAGATCTCAGTTCATAATGATCATAATTTCTCCTTCTGCTTTCTATATGGCGTTTATAAACTTACCTTTTGGGGCTTTTTTTCTTCATGCTCGTATCTTCTAACGCTCGCTAGCATCTAAACCAAGGAAAGTGCACATAAAGTGACTTTTGATTGAGATTCACGACCTCCATGCACACGGTTCTTTCCATTCTGGTGACCTTACAACTATCGTGTGTGGTATTTTTGCATTATATGCATTCAATTTGTGCCAGAAACTGGGGTCTTAACGACAACAGGTAGGAATAAACTGAGTTCAAATTTCAGGACCAGCGACTCTCGATTTACTGAGCCGTTTTCAACCTTTTGACCCGACAACCTTTAGGGGAAATAGATTACAATATCTGAAAGATTGAAAAAGGATGTACAAATCTTTGAAATTTTTTTTAAGTGTTTAAAATAAAATTCTGATGGTCATAGTCAAACGATACGCTTATTAAAAAGTAACCCTGAAAATATCGAGCACGTATTTTGATTAATAATGACGTAGAAAATTATTTAAACAATTGGTACCTTTAGGTGATATTGTGTGACAGTGTATCCAATATGACCGTATTTATTTATGTACATACTTTTTGTTTGAATAACAGAAAAAAATAACATTTTACAATGATAATTGTGTATTTCGCACTATATATGAAGAAAACACACGTACAGAAAATTTTACAAAATTGTTAAATTGTTTGAAACGAAAAAAAATACAATAATATTTTTGATATACTTAAACTTAATATTAAATTTGATGACAAACTTTATGTTAATGTTGATTTGAATGAAAAAAAGCAATCATACAAAAAATTTAAACTGTCTTTGAATAAGAAAATACGAAGAAAAATTAAAGTTGGGCTCGACAACTTGTATGGTTTAATCCATAGGCCATGTTGATTACCTTTACCCATGACACAAGAAATATTTTTTTACAAGACCAATATTAAAAGTTAAACGATATAAAACTTTAAATTAACCAACGAAATTAACAGAAATACACTAATGGTTAGTAACAATAGTCACATGTTACTTTATTCACACAAATTATTACGTCATAGCACTTACGTGACAAATTTTATAACAGGCCAATACGAAACAACTTACATTCCGCTCAACTCACAGTTGTCCACACTCTTAAAACACTCTTTGTACATCTCCTACATATACAAATACTGCCATCTGCCGGATTTAACACGTGTTATAACGAATAAAGCGAATAAGCTATTATTGGTTCCTAAAGCCACGGGTCCCCGCTCTGTACATTAGATCGATTTATTTATGTAAAATATGTTATGAAATCGGAAAATCTGAAAAGGTCTGGTTCAAATTTAAATTCGGATGACGTACCGTACAGGAACATCTCGCGTTTTATAGCGGGAATTATCGCGAATTGGATTTTATTTATGACCTTTAGGCATCTAAGGCTCAGGCCGCGATAGAGGAGGGAAAAGGATTCGGAGATGTGTCAACCAGGGCCTGTGTTAAAGGTGCGATCCCAACATTTACCTGTTGGGAAAACCCTGGAAAAACCCTCAGTCAGGATAGTTGGACGCTGGGATCGAACCCACGACCTCCCGAATGCCTCGCCAACGCTCTACCATTTTTAAAAATAAATTTATTGAAATGAAATAATACAGGTTATATGTGCATATAATATAACAATATATGAAGAGCTTATAATTACCATATCCTAACACTAATAGCATGAAAGTTTGTAGCAGCTCTTAAAATGCAGCAGGCAATCTAAAGGTCTCTCCTGTGTGCTAACATAGATTATCTAGAAAATATGTCAATACGAAAAAAAAACTTGGCGTGAAGTCTACACTATAACACCTACTCGCCTGTGTGTGAAAAAAAAAACTCAAATCGATCGTAACACTTAAATCGTGGTTATCTCTCCTCTGTGGTCAGTATACTGCTCGAATGTAATTTGTATAAGTTTTTTGTCGAAGGGAGAGAGGGATACTTTCGTAACGTACCTGAACCTGAAAAATGTATTCGTCTAGCGATATTTGACTTCTTTCTACCATTAAGATATGTAGAGTTTGAGCCGTAAACCAAATTAAAAATTTACGGCGCGTTGGAGGAAAGTATTTGAGTTGAGAAAAGAGAATAAATGTGGAGTAATGATTACTTTTATATGAATCACGTGTAATACGTTCTATTATTTCAAGGTACTGTATTTAGTCCATCTAATATCTCTATTGAAACATTGTGTTAAACGATGATTAAATGTGTCGTCTTGTTTGCAATATACATGTAGATTCCTTTATAATTCCTTTGTTATATATTGTAACCTTGAGATGAAGTATTTGATATATAACATGGAAATATAAATTATGTAAATTTGGCTGGTAGGATAAGTCTCGTAAATTTGACCACACTAGATCCTATTGAATGTACGGTAGAGATTGAATTACATAGGGGGGGGGGATTTTTTGCATGAGATATGCATATAATTGTTTAACATTCATGTCTGTTACGCGTTAATGTGTCACTAAGGACAATAAAGGTGTCCGCCAAATACGGTGCTTTATGACGCCAAGGCTGAATGTTTAAAGGAAGAGCTGTCAAAATTTCATTCAAGATTCTTCTTAGCGCCTGTTTAGCGTACGAAATGGATGGAGAGCTTAGGATTTGTATTGTTGTATGCAGACGTAGAGCTTCGCCTTGTAATTTTATATGTTTTAGGTTGAGGCCCCCTTGTGATTGGGGCAAATACAGTTTAGAGCGTGCAACTCTCAAAATATTGCCTCTCCATAAAAAAAATAGCCTATACACTTATTTAGTTGGGTGAGTATGTTATTATTTAGTGGGAAAAGTTGTAAATAGTATATCGACTTACTGATGACGTAACAGTTGACGAATCTCACACGTGATATTAAATGATTACATAAGTTTTGGTAGTTAGTCAACTCATGGATCGTACTCCCTAAGAGACGCCTTTTATTTATTTACATTGTTGTTTGGAGCGATCGATGAAAGTCTATTCCTAAAATGTTTAAGTGATCTGCAAAATTTCCTAAATCTCCATAGCTACGTTCATGTTGCTCCTTGAAAACTATAAGTTTAGTGTTTGCTACATTGAGTTTTATACCCGAATACATACCATAAGTTTCAATTGTGGTAAAAATGTGTTTAACTTCTTGCGGGGAAGTACAGCTGACAAATTGTACCAATTGAAGCTTCAAGTTGAAGGATTAGAGGCGTCATTGCTAGGCTATATAGTGTACTAGAGCTGGGATATCCTTGTTCGAGGCCGTTCTCCATGGGAAAAGGTTTCACGTTACGCTTATTAACGTATAAAGACATGGAGCGTGTACGCTTTAATACCGTTAACAGGTTTCGAAATTGTATCGGAAAATCGTATAAGCGTAGCAAGTGACGCAGAAAGGTTGTGTTAATGCGATCGTACGCTTGGTTCATGTCAATCGCCAATAAGGACCGCTGGATGAATTGGTCATGGGAATAAATTCCCGTAGATGGATTAGCATATTAGCAGCGTCTAGCGTGCCTACTAAACCACCTTGAGATGAAGACACTATTTTCGAGATAGAGGGAATCAACCGATTTGTTATAATTTTGTTAAGGTCGCCGTTTAATAAAGAGATTAATCGATTTTTTTTTCCTCATGATGTCCGGGTTTATCAATTAGAACAGCCCGTATTTCACAAAAACTGGGGTGACAGAATAAATTGTCTCAGATTGAACTGTAAACCTTGGTTAAGATTAGCGCAAGGACATCGATGAAAGTTACGTAGCAAAGAGGGGATAAGCCATCTTTACCACCAGATGACGTCACTTTTAATCCTAAAATAGCATGAGTAGTTTCCGTTACCGTTATAGGTTGTATCAGATTAACACGCGTGAACGCGGATATTTTTGGAAGGGAAATAGTGGGAATGTATGACCTTGCCTGTGCATTAGGTTCATTGAGCAAACTATAGTAATTCACGCGAATAGCCTGATAAATATATTTACCGTAATGGATTCGACCTGCACAATCATTGTATGAATTTATGATTTATTGCCGTCCTTTTTCCTTTCTAGTAGAACATGGATGTTTCTCGGTACCTCGGTTACCCCTATTTGAGGCAAGCGACTACGAACGATGAAGCCTTGGTTTATTGATTTGTAAAGATTTATTAACAAATTTTGAATTTGTTTAATTTTGAGAGAAACAGGGGCTCCTGTTGCTAGTTGTTTGTGATATTCAGTAAGCTCCTTATAATAATATTCAATAAGACATTTTTTGTTTCGATTTTTCTCTTTTGAGTATTGTTTAGAGAAATAAATTATGGTATTTTTAAGATTGTACCACCATTGGGAAGGTCTGGTTTGATAGAGCGATTGTAAGCGCGTTGTACTGATAATGTTTTAACACGGTCTACATAATCTTATCTGTTAAAATGGAAGTATTTAAATACCATACATAATCACGTCTCAGGTGAGTATGTAGCTCGATGTTAAGTACAACCAAAACGACCTTGTGATCAGAGAATGACATAGGATGAATGTTGGCTCTCAGTAGGTTTGACTGAATCGATTGAGGAATGTAAATATGATCGATACGTGAGCTACCGTCTTCATAAATACGCGTAGCATTTGCGTCTAAGCATAATATGGTATGTAATGGACTTACTCGTTGCAGTACAATGTGATTTCATCACGAAAAAAAGATTCTCGGGTCTGTCTATGGGATTACCAGAGGGTAGATGAGCACATATTATCGTGAAGTTCTGTATTCTTCCGGTTAACATTTTTTCCGGGTGGATGTATGTACACATCTGTAAAGCTCAAATCGCCGCGCACTGCGATCGCAACACATTTCTTAGATTTAAAAGGATGTGTAGAATACACGTTGTAAATGGTTAGCTGTAAGCTTTTGATCTTCGTCTCCTGAAAGCAGGCCACGTGAACATCATGATGATTCAGAAACTGCTGCAAAACTTGTATTTTGTGACCGATTGAGAGTTTGCTAGATTAAAGGTGAGAACCTTAAGAATCAGGACTATGAAGAGGATCGACATTCTTCTAAGCATATACATAACGCTTGGAGTTTATTACTATCTCTTAGCGATCTATATGAGTTGAAACGAACACTTACAACTTTTTCCAAGAGATGGAAGTTACTGCACTAAAGCCGGTGGGTTTTAATTATGGATTACCTGTACCGACTTCTTCACTGTGAGCTTGAGCTGCAGTCAGCCTTTCTTTCAAGGCTTGTAAGGATTCCGACCGGGTAGTACGCTTTTGATGATCCGCCAGTGGAGTAGAGAAGGACGAATCTTTTTTCTTGAGTTTTGATTGCGCTTTTCGACATTTTCTTTGGAGCTTTTGGAATTGAAGTGATGCTGAGAAAGCAAAACTTTTGAACCGGTTTGCACCGATTGACTTGCCTCACTTGAATACTCGTCACAAAAAGAATCTCTAGGCACGCCACTGTCTTTTCGTAGCTTTAAAGAATATCCCACTGTCGTCTCGTTTTGAACGTAATTATATAAGTCCTGAACACTTTGACTGTGACCACTCTGGCTTGTATCTTGCTGTGAAATAGATGCAGATAAATGTATGTCTTACGTCTTCTTTTTTCTTCGTCTTTATTCGTAGCTACCTCGGGGATTAATTACTCACTAACTGTGCTGACTTATTGGCCTGCTTGTTCCTTAGGCCTAACCACTGCCCCTGTTTTGCTTCGTTGACGGGGAGGAGTTAGGGTATTGAATGTTTTGAATGACAATGGATCAAAAGGATTGAGGTCGGAATTCAGCTTGTGTGGGAGCACTTTTTGATGTCTACTTATTACATTTAGAGGTACACACTGATGGTTGACATCATTGATCTCGTTACATTTATCACAAATGTATTGCTGAAAATGAGCGAAGATCTGTAAATTGAGGCCCAGGGTGTTCAGAAAAAGTGGGAACTAATTGAACATTACTCAATGTGATGATTCTTTTCCCGTTATAGACCTTGGGAACAATAAATCTTGTACACACCTGTCACTGTACCATACGGTTGAAAAATGGTTTTAACCTGTTCGTCTGTTATTTCAAGAGGAATGATGGATGCTACGATTTGATAAATCCCATTTGTCTCCACTTGCACTGGTAATTCTTGAAGTGTCTATCCCCTCGCCTACGGTTAATTTATCCTGACACGATTGAATAGCAGTTTCGGCTATTGCCAAAGATGAACAATGTATGTATGCTACTTTTTGTAACTGTCAAATTTAATAGACTTCACTTTATTTTCCTGTAATTTTAATTGATCCGCGATTGCCTCGTGAAACGACACAGTATTGATCTTCTGAGTAAGTCTTCGTAAATTAACATTAATAGTATTCATTCGTTGCACTGCGTTCATACTGTAAATGCCCACTCTATAACCTGTTCACTTAAACTGAGAATCAATCACACACTCCACTAACACGGAGCACCCGAAGTCACGTCTTGCTTAAGCGAGCTCAAGCGTGCAACTCTTTAAAATTTTTCCTCTATGTTCTAAATTTTATTTCTTTTATTTATAACACTTAGAACGCTATAGGGGGAGGGGAAATGATTCGGGAAGGTGTCGGTCAGGGCCAATGTTGTAGGTGCCATCCCAGCATTTGCATGGTGTGACTGAGGAAAACCCTGGAAAAATCTTAGTGAGGATGGTCGGCCGCTGGGATCGATTCCATAACCTCCCGAAAGCTAAGCCAACGCTCTACCACTCAGCATCTCTTGTTTCTTTCGAATCTAGCCTTGAATATTATCCAATGTATCCAATTTTGGATCTGTACCATCGTGAATTTATGGCGGTTGAGGCTAAAATTCAATAATGCCGGAACTCCGTTCCGGCCCAATTTCAGCACTGCGTATAGTGCATCTTAAATCTAGAGAAGTATGATGGGTTCATGAAGTTATGGTGTAGTTTCAAAGAACAAAAGCATCGCAAAGTAACAAGATATAGATGCAAACCGGCAAACACACCAAAAACAAAACTATGCCAAGTTTTATTTGTTCGTTCTCTGATCTCATTAAAGGTTTAGGTCTCTGGTGACTTGGTGGCACTTCAGTTGCTACCATACAAGAAAATCAGGGGTGAAGATGCTGTTCAAGCAATTTTTTCGCAACCCCTCCCCAACGCGAAGGAAATTCCAAGATGTCATTTTTTATGTATTTTTGCAAAATTTTATGTATATGCCCGGTGTAAAGGTAAATTATCAAGATTAGGCTATGAGAAACACATTAAGTGATCAAAAGGTCGCCATGTTGAATCCAATATTCCCAACTAAGATTCATACAGAAGGCATATTTCGCCCAAACAAACGTATTTCGACTCAGAACGACGTGCATCATTGATTTTAATGTATTTTCTACCCGCACGATTGTACTTCAGCGGTTCCATGTATTCGAACTATTTTCGTCCGCTATCTTGAAAAGTGAAATGTTCTCTATATCTTCGGTACTTTTGGGAATCTCTCGAACAAACCTGCACATTTCGACTCAGAACAATTTAAATATATTTAAATCGCTTTCAAATGTATTTAAATGGTTTTCATGTATTTTCGGTACCACCGGCGGCCATCTTGAAAAACGAACTTTTTCCTATATCTTCGGCGTTTGTGGAAAATTTCAACCAAACCAACAGGTGTATACATAAGTAGTTTCCGGTTTACCTAAGAGATGGCGCCAGCGAAAAGTACGCAGCGTATTCATTTGACACATACGTCATTTTGTTCGTCGGACATTAAACTACAAACACACACAAGTTGAGTCCGCCAAACACTAGCGTCTTTGTTTTATCGTTCAGTGATCATGTCGAAGTTTGTGCCTGAAAAAGAACATTTGCGGCACGCATTGCTTTTCTTATTTAATCAAAAGAAAAAGGCTGTTGAAAGTCATCGTGTGCTGGTAGAAACATATGGTGAACACGCTCCATCGATTAGAACATGTGAGACATGGTTTCGACAATTTAAAAGTGGTGATTTCAATGTGAAAGACAGTGCGCGCTCTGGTAGACCACAGAAGTGCGAAAACGAGCAATTGCAGGAGTTATTGGAGGATGACCCAACTCAAACTCCACAGCAATTGGCAAAAGCATTAAATGTGTCACAAGAAACAATCAGCAGACGTTTACGAGCAATGGGGAAGATCAAGAAACTGGGTAAATGGTCCCACACGATTTGAATGAACGTCAAATGGAAAATCGCAAAGTCACTTGTGAAATGCTGCTTCAACGCCACGAAAGAAAATCCTTTTTGTATCGAATTGTGACGGGTGACGAAAAATGGATTTATTTTGAAAACCCGAAGCGGAAAAAATCGTGGCTTTCACCTGGCGAAGCCAGTCCTTCAACACCAAGGCCAAATCGCTTCTGCAAGAAGACCATGCTTTGTGTCTGGTGGGACCAGAGCGGTATTGTGTATTATGAAGCCCGGCGAAACCGTTAATGCACAACGCTATCGCCAACAAATGATTAATTTAAATCACGCATTGACCAAAAGACGACCGGAATGGGCCCGAAGACATGGCAAAGTGATTGTGTTACACGACAATGCGCCGTCTCACACAGCAAAACCAGTGAAAGACACTTTGAAATCGCTTGGATGGGACATCCTTCCGCACCCGCCGTACTCCCCAGACCTGGCGCCATCTGACTATCACCTCTTCGCATCAATGGGGCACGCGCTCGCAGAGCAACACTTCAACAATTTCGAAGACGTTGGAAAATGGCTCGACGAATGGTTTGCCGCAAAAGACAAGCAGTTTTTCTGGCATGGTATGCATCAATTACCTGAAAGATGGGTGAAATGTGTAGAAGCCGATGGGCAATATTTTGAATAAAACAAAATTAATTTAATTTGAAAATTGCGTGTTTTCTTTACCACAAAAACCGGCAAAAACTTATGCCTACACCTGGTATTTCGGCTCAAAGCAAAGTAGCTCAAATGTTTTCAATTATTTTCGGTACCTTCGGCCGCCATTTAGAAAAATAGACTTTTCCCTGTCGTCGGTGTTCATTGCACAAGTTCTACCAAACCAATATATTTCGACTCCGATCCATGTACTTGAATATTTTTCATGCATTTTCGGTACCGCTGGTCGCTATCTTGAAAAAAATGGACTTTTTCCTATATCTTGAAAAAACAAATGGACTTTTTCCTATATCTTGAAAAAACAAATGGACTTTTTCCTATATCTTCGGCGTTTATGGGAATATTTCAACCAAACCAATATATTTCGACTCAAAGCGATGCACCTCAATGGTTTTCACTTATTTTTGATACCGTTGGATTCGTCATGATCAGAAACGATGAGGAAACTATGAATGTGACAGAGATAATCCATACACCATTGGATTCATAATGGTCTGAAACCGTGGAATAACCTACAACTTTGACCCTAAAATTGGTAGGTCCTTTCTATTAATAGTCGCTTGTTATTATTCTCCATTTGTTGTCCTCCTAGATCTCAGAAACTACAAGGACGACAGAGATGGTCTATACACCGTTGGATTTGTCATGTTCTGCAACGGTGAGGAAAACAATGAATGTGACTCTAAAACTGGTAGGTCCTTCTCAATCACTTAGTATTCTCCATTTGTGCCCCTACGAGATTTCAGTAGCCACAAGTTCGTCAGAGATACGCCATACATTGGTGGGAAAATCTATGACTGGCTCTGAAACTGGCAGACCCGAGAAGAAAACTAGTCTTGAGATAAGTTAGCGGGAACATAGAAACACTCTCACGACTGAATTAAATTAAGTTTCCGTGCTAAACAGATCAATGTTCATCGGGAGATCATTGTACAGCTTGAGGAACCTCTGCAAGAGCGAGCGCTGTATACTAGAGAAAATAGGTGATTGCTTCGAGTGAGTCTAGTAGGAATGCAAAAATGAAGTTCAGACAAGAGAGATTCAGATCTTAATTTCCCATGGGCAAATTTGAGATCAGCCATTTTTCTTCAGATTTCCGGTGGGTATTTAAAAGAACCGGTTTACTCATGCTGCGAGAGGCTGGTATTCTATAGCGTACAGCAGCTAGAAGGAAGTGAACTACAGATTTAGTCTAGAGAGGTGTGGCCATCTACCAGATCGGGTAGCAATACTCTAATTTAGGAGAAATCAGTGCTTTGTAGAAGGTGACTAAGAGGCTAGGTTGCGTATTTCCTTAAGCCAGTACGGAAGGCTCAACATAAGCATAGATTGTTTAATAACAGAAGTAATATGATCGGAAAAGCTATCAATAATAACTCATAGATCTTTCTGACTCTCAACTTTTCTAATACATTTTTCGTTTATAGTGTAGAGAGAAGAAATTTAAGTTCTCTTTAAAGAAATCGTGAGTGTGCTGCATTTCTGGGAGTTAACTTTTAAGCACCAGTCATTGCACCATGTATTGAAGCAACCAATATCACTTTGAAAGCGTCAGGTGGCCCCTATTTCCCTGAATAATTAATAATCGTCCCCAAATAGTAATATTCCATTGGTATTACAGACCAAGTCGCTAGGAAGATCATCTATGTACAATACAAAAAGCAATGGTGCGAGCACACTACCCTGTGGTACTCCAGACATCACAGGTTGAGGAACATATGTCACTCCTGATAGCAACACTTTCTACAATAGTCCTGTAGATAATTGGCTAGTAAGGAAAGAAATGGTCCATGAATATTGTACTTATTCAATAGTTTGTACAGCGATTGAGTGTGTGCGATTGAATCAAAGGCCTTGGATAGATCAAAATATATTACATCTAATTGTGTGTTATTTGAAATGCATTTGATGGAATATAAAAGAAGAGTAATGAGATTAGAGACACATGAATTAATTAAACACCTTCCTGAAAGTAAATTCGATAACTTACTCAGTCTAAAGTAAACTGGACGGTGGTGGCTCAATGCTAGTGCGCTCAACTCTGGCGCTTGGGGTCGTCGGTTCGATCCTAGCTCATGCTACGTGGGCTTTGTGGTGGACAAACATAGTGTGTTTCCTCGAGGCTCTCCCGTTTCCTCCCACTTTCTTTATTCCACCAATTCTTTCATTATCATCTATTCGGTCTGAGTCAGAATTGTCTAAAGGCCGTAAAATTAATTCAAATTCGAAAGTTAACTACCAAACTGCAATCGCTAACCAAAAAAATGAAAACCTGCATTGTATAGGGTGAGCCAGGTAAAACTGGTGATTTGCAAAGACACTGTACACATGTGTAGCTACTATCTGAGTTATCTGGCTAGCTACTATCAGTGGCTATAATGCTTAAACTATACTATTAACTCAGCGTGACGCAAATAATCACCATCGAGCAGTGGAACTGTACCAAGCGTGCGTGTGCAGTTAAGGCGTATTAGCCTGCTAGATGAGAATTTCCTATGTATTTCAATATGGTATGCCATGATAGTGTACCGAGTGGTCATGCCATTAAAACATGAAGTACAAACTTTAAGACAACAGGATCAACTATGAAAAGAAAACCACCGCGTGAAAGACGAATTGTTCCTACAACGGAGAACATTGATGCTGTTAGTGTAGTACTTTACAGTCGTTTTAAGCACTCTGCTAAACATACGCTGTACAGCATTTCACTGCTCTACGTATAGTGACTCATTACATTTGCTGAATAAATGTCATAATATGAACAATGCAGTGCCAGCAGCATCGACTGTCCAGTGCTACACGTCTGTGTCGCGTCTTTGCAAACCTCCCGTTTTACTGGTTCACTCTGTATACATATTTCGAAGGACTTTACAAATAATTTTCTTCCTTGTTTTCCTATTTCCATAAATATTACTAGATGAATTCAGAATCCTTTCAGTTTTCATGTTAATCGCGTTTTAAATTCTGCACGAGGATAATCAATTTTGCAAGTTAGTGCCATTTTGAAGGACAGTTTTAAATATAAGTTATATTTACAGTATTATTCGTAAATGCGGACGGGTGTTGTCATGAAACGACATGTCTCAATAATTCTTTCTTGCACACTGATTTCCCACAGCAACACGCGCACTACTTTCCGCTGTGTTTGCTTACACTGCTGTGCATGCGCTATCTCCATCATTACGGCCACGTGACACAAAGTACCATGGTACCTCCACCGGCAGCGTCAACATGCTCTAGTTAGTTCTTACTATTGTTTTACACCAAAAAAAACTATAGGTCAGGCTTGAACAACCCACGTAGTTACCACTTTGTCGGTTTGAAACCCAAAAGGTCTCTAACCCTCATTTTTCCACTTCTTTCATGTTATTGAACTCCTCTGCAGAATGCAACATGGATAACGAAAGGTGATAATTCGAAGGAGCAAGGTAGGAACTATATATGGCAGGGTGTGGTGACTGTCGGTGTATTTGGCAGACCACTCAGACTAGAGGGTTTTGTGCGTTTATCAGTAGAATCAGAGTTCTTCTGCTATTGGTTTATACGGGGCATTTTTGTCATAAAATGGTATGAGACATTTGTAAGCGCTCTGTACAGAATTGACCATCAATGGCCGGACCATGAGGCACAGCACCATTCACATTGCACCAAATGCAGAGCATCACTTTTTTTCTTAAACCACCCCCTGTGAACCACTGCCTCTTCTACCTGGTTTTGGTTGAAATCAGCGACGTGTTATTGGTGTTGAGCAATCACAAGAATATCCTAGTTTCATCCCCAATAAAAAATTGCCGTCATATCATGTACATGGAATATAACATATTTGAGTATGGGTCCGATGTTAGGTCGTGGTGAGGTATTCTGGACGTGAAATCCAGATAATTAAGGTGAAAAAAACAATGCTGGACTGTAATGTTCCGATCTTTGAAGACAACACCAGAAGGTTACTTGCCGAGAAGTTGCGTTGAACAGCATGAACTCCATATTGGTGGTCGACGAGCAAACTAACCTTCGTCTCCTTTTCCCGCTGGTGTCACCAGTTCGAATTACCTCCCATTTTCTTCCTTTCAAACACTATAAATCTCATTGGTTGTAGTGGTTAAGCCATGCTTTAAAAATGATGTAATAACACCATTGTATCATTTTTGTTAAAAGACAAGTTGCACTTCACTTAGAGCAGTGTGCCAGTACCAAATAGATTAAATCCCCATTTACGTTTCGTGATACCTACGTCACTAGTCCTCGGTCGTATTTGCTGGAGTTGTATCACTCAAATGGACCTTGTAAGAACTTAGCCTGAGGTGTATGCAAGTTGCACAGATATTAAAGATGAAGTTGCAGCTTTACCATGAGTCCTCTTCTTCTTTATGCGGTCTGTGGTTCCGGAAAGCTTACCCATCCCTGTTGTAGATAATAGATTCCTAACCTTTCTTCACCTGGTGCCCCAGGGATTCTGCTAGGACCCACTAATGGAAGTGCCACCCCCTCCAAATTGGTAAACACACCCCAACTTAAAATGTTTACTGTGTTAAAAATCGATAGAAATCCTACAAAACCTACATATACCCCCAAAACTGAAAATCCTAGCAAAATTCCTACCTGATTCCCCCTTTGAATCCCTAATAACTTCTGGCGCCTCCGTTCAAAAATCGCTCTTTAGTCCCCATCAATTTATGTGGTTAGAATAAAAGAAGGGTTGCGTACAGTCGAGTACAGTAACATTATTATTATTTTAAACAATACACAATTGAGTGTGTATGTGGGAGTTAAAAAAAACATCAATCTTTTGAATTAATTGTGATTTACGTATGCACATAGCGCAGCTACAACATAACATTCGTAACAAATAATAACAAATAAATGCCCAAAACGTTTTCCATATTCAATATGGTTCGTTTCTGTGTTACAAGAATATAACTTGCTTTGCAACGGATATTTTAGAATTTCTTCATTTTAATAGGTGCAGCTCCCTTGCAATCCTTTCTTATCTCCAATAGAAACACGCCCCAAGGTTGGGAACAAATACCGTAGGTGATGAAAGTAGCATAGACTAAGTTTTACTGTATTTGAAGGATAAGTCTTCCACATTATCTGTAAGCTTACAGCTCACTCAAATTCAATAGGTACTGACGATTCCACTCGTTTCATCATTAATTTGTAGTTACGTACAGTACTGAATCTAATTTTGAAGGCCCTTTAGTTATATTTCAGGATCCTCCACTGAAGTCTTTTTTACGTTTATTTCTAGTTCTTTATACTCTTAATTTGCTTGTCTTAGTAGCTTAATTAAATACTAATTATAATAATGGACCTCACCGATGCGTTAAATATAGTATAGTACCTCCCATACACATTGATTTTATCTTTTATTATACAGGCACGTTGGAAATCGCAATCTATCTCTGGGATATCCAGTCTCTCTATGGGATGCACAGTGGATATCCTTGGGATGGCACTCTGCTATTAGAGCAGATATTATTATTATTATTAGTTTCGAAATTCTCACTCGCTTATAGTTATATTGCGTCACGCCTATATTGTCAATGCTCTTTTCTGGACTCCCACAACTAGATTGTTAAATGGTACAGTACCATTTCCAAACGACCTTGTTTCGTCCAACCCAGTAAATGTAAAAGGTTATGTACGTGCCCCCTTACTTGCAGCTGTCTGTACCGTTTATCTTTATACTTTCTTTTTTTTTTCTTTTACTATTAACTAAAAGATGATTTCTTAATGAAATAAAGAATGGTCAAGGATGAATCCTAATGGATCTTTGATCGTTTTGCCTTTTTGTTTCATATTGATGACTGATTGTTTTCTAGAACGTCTGGAAAGGATGGAAGTAGTTAGTGCTTTCTGATGGTCATTTCCGTAGGAGGCAATACTTTGCCATCAGGACCGAAGATGAAAGTTACAGGTTTAAGATCCGAAGGACAGACGGATGTATCGCGAGAAAGAGAAAGAGAGAGATCCAACAGCGGTAAGGCTTAAAGAAGGGCACTGAAATGGAATGGGTCGCTGAGCTGAGAGTTGGAGATAAAATGTTATATGTTTCCACTGAGAGAACGCATGCGCAGTGTTGCCTAAAGTGTACTGCTCTTATACCTCAAGGCATTCATGGGTAGTTACTTAAAGGTGACCGCAAAACGAATTCTTAGTTTTTAACAGTTCTGTCTCTTGTACGATGCGGACCAAGTCACAGTGGTGGTGTTCTTCGGGGTCGACAATACCATCAACATCTTCCTCCATGCTTTGGCGATTAGTTTGGCTGACAGTGTCACTGACAGGTAGGTGTTTTGACAACAATTGAAAACAACAATACACCTACCGGTGACTATTGTTGATTATTTTCTTTTCGCCTTCGGCATATATGTGTGTGTGTGTTTTGTGTGTGTGTTCAAAGTGAAATACCATCTCGTTTTCAGGTGTTTGGTGATTTCAATGAGTGGATTACAGTGCAACCGCATATCGTACGACTGAATGAACTGTGACATTTTTTGGCTCTCATTATAAAAAAAAAGCAGTGCTTCAAAATGTGAATTTTGATAATTAGTCTTCGTGTATCTATAATATCCATGTCCCGTAGTGTGATGACATCCCCTTGACCACAAAAGAACTTGAAGTAATGTGTAAAATGGATTTTTTCGTTCTTCTAGTGTATTTTGTGACCTACAGACAAAAACAATTTAAGCTACTCTTTGATTAAAATTGTTACAGTTATTGTACAATAGGATGATAACAATTGGTGCTCTGTCCTAATGTAGGTTTGTGGACCGACAATCCTTTGACATGGTGAATTGTTGGTGGTTTGCCATTGCCTTCCAGTAAATGGAGATGACGTCCAAATGACCAGATCTGCTGTTTAAAATGAAATCCGAATCACTACGTTCTTTGTATCCCCCACCGGGCATAGAAACCTGAACCCTTTTAGCGACAAACGAAATTACACATCAACTTAGGACATCATCGTATTAATCAGGCCACAAAATTACTTTGAGAAATAATTTTGCCTTAAAATTATTGCAAGTTTCTTTGAGTTCAAACCGCTTTTAGTCAATGCGGATATTTCTAAAAGAAATTATAAATTCTCTAGTATCAGAAAAGACGAAATGCCATTTCACTGTTGTGGTAAATAATGATAGTTTCCCTCCTACGAGCTGTATTTCCTCTCCATTATAGAAATAAATTAATGAATTCGGTTCATTTATTTAAAAGCACTTCTGATACTTCAAAGAAAGTATTGAAATAATAAAAATTGAAACTTTATTCCTTGGATTACAGCATTGTTTTAACATGACAAGAATCCTGTTCTTAATGAAAGGTACCATCCCAGTGACAGAAAAGGCTGAGTCAAGATGGTCTGTTCTAGTATTCACATCTCATGCAGTTGAAGTATGTTTTGGCCCCACTATTTTTCTCGGTGAAATTGGAAGTGATTTATGATAGAACGATATATGAAACACTAGTTGCAAAACAGAAGTCAATCACTTGGTTTCTCTAGTTTCTTCAGTTCCAAAATTCGAATTCTTCTAGACGTTTTAAACTATATGATTACAAAACTGAATAGGAATTAGTTTTAGGTGATGTAAAGTTGTCCTCGGATGGTGAGAAGTAACGCTCATTGCTTTTTAACGAAAAGGTTCCAGATTCGATACTTTATGGGAACATTTAATTGGAATACACTTGAAATTGTCGACCCTGTCCTGTGAACCTCATCTTCATCCCATGGAAAAACAATAGCAAACTACCATCGATTCATTTTGCCCCGAAACCTACCTTCGGGCATAAAATCCATCATCTGATAGTGTTCTTGCCCACGAGACCCGAGACAAAACAGAGAGAAATGTCTGTGGAAAACGAGACGAGACAACCCTTGTAATATACAATATTCGTTTTTCGAGAGGAGACACTCTCTGGACAAGACATTTTCGAGACGAAACAGTCTCATTCTCGTTTCGCGAGCAACACTTGATAATGCATGGCTTCATATTTTGACTTTTCTATATTTCATTACTATGTTTAACTTACAAAGTCGAGAAAGTAACATCGATCGGCCGTAGCTCAATTGGTAGAACTTTAGCTTAGCAATCGGAAGGTCCTTGGATCGACCCCAGGGGACATTCATCCTGATTGGAACTTCTCCAAGTTTTTTCTAGGCAAATACTAGGATTGTGCCTATTAGCTAGGCCCTGGGAGACTACCTAACAATATCCTCTCTTCCGCCCTATCCAGGCCTGAGCCTGAGATGCCTTAAAGCCATAAATAAAAACTCAGCGAAGAAAGTAACTGGTTTAAACCGAAATCTGAGGTGAATCGAACTCATGTCTTCTTGATTAAAGGGTACCTACAATGTATTTAGCCACAGGGTATTTAGAGATTACTTAAACGTCGGCATCGGAACAAATAAACTGATTAGGAAAATGTTACAAAGACATTTTTAATAGAAATGTCAGGAATCACATTGGCAAAAACGTTGTCTTCGAATTAGCTACGGATTCTAATCCTGTTTACTCGGACATTCTAACTAAGGTTTTTTCCAGAGCTATTGCTCAGTCACTTTATGAAGGAAATAGTACTAAAATGGAGGACCTGGTCGCTTCCTCTTCCATTTCTTTCGTTTACGGTTGTTCTCACCAGGAGACATAACGCCACCTTCGGTGAGCTTAGGAACTGACTAAAGTACAGTGTAGAAAATTTAATGAATATTGTCGCATTACTTTTTCGATTCAATCATGAGAGCTTGCCTAATAAATAGGATAGCAAGCGATATAACTATACCCAAGGAAGCAAAATTATAAAGTTCAAAAGTGGTTAGAAGCGGGAAAATGTATGCCAGAAGTAGATGGACTGTTTATTTATTTGTATTCCAATGAAGTATGGAAATATGATCTATGCGGTTATATCGTCTTCGTATATATGGAGTAATTGTTATTCTTGTAAATTTAACTACCCAGTCCCCGTGGTCTAGGTGGTAACGTCGCAGGCTTGTCATTGAGAATGGGTAGGCACGTGCGTTCGAACGTCACGACAGACCATCCTGACTGAGGTTTTCCAAGGTTTACATCAGTTTCAACAGGCGAATACTGGAATGGTACCTTAAGAAAGGCCCTGATCGATACCTTCCCGATCCTCTACATAACCCATCCAGGTCTAAGCTAAAGATGCGAAAAATCCTTAAAAACAAAAATATGTAAATTAACCAGCTGTCATAGTAAACTTGTCGCTTCGCAGACTTCGAATTAGAGAGATATGTAGGTTCTATAAATCCCACTACCAGCCACCCTGACTCAAGCTCTCTTCGGTTTTACCAGGTGAATACCTGTGTGGCAGCTGCCATCCCCATCTCTGTGCTAAGATCTCAGATGGATATCATTCTCATACGTAACGGTCTTAGGAAAAGCTGTCATCAGTCCATAACAATTTTAAAACGCCTTTGTAAGTTTAAGAAATTGTTGTCGCTTTAACAGAAGTAATAACGAATCTGATGCAATGTGCACGATTTTTCCCGATTAATAAATTAACATTCAACTCAATAGGTAATCCAGTCTGGTATATCGATACCAAACAGTCACCTTATTCAACTGCATTGAATTGAATTGTATTTATGGCCTTTAAGTATCTCTGTCTCCGGTCGGGGAAAGGAATGTCCAGTGCCTAGTTTGAAGGTACCATCCCGGTATTGGCTGGTACAGTTGAGAAAAGACATAGAAAAACCAACACTTCATCAGCTGAGCTACTGCCGCTCGGTGTCACATTCAGCATGTGATTGAAACATTCCTTAATGCGGAGTTTAAAGATAATTCAGAACAGACAATTTGTAGATGAACAGGAATATATTTTTCTTAAAGTAAAATGAATTTCGGTTCAATACTTTGCAACGGGACTCTTTTTCTAATTTCCTCTTTATTAATTACAAATATTGTATTAGTAACATTATAGCACTGAGGTCTAATTTCTTCTGGCGCGGACTTTGGTTCAGCACTGGACAGGGACGCAAGTTCGAATACCGCTACCGGCTATCCTTCACGATTTTTCTGGTTTACCTACAAGCTCCTGGATATTACGTAAAAAAACGTTATTTTATTCAAAAAGAGTGCCATCGTCAGCAGTGGTCAACTGTGTAGTGTTGGTTTCGCATTCAGAAGTTTCTAGGTTCGAACTCAATGGTATACCATATTAATTAAGGCTTTATTCAGATTTTCTCATTAGTCACTCCAGATTAATGCCGAGACATTAGAGACCGTGGCCGATCTCCGACGGAACAGGATAAAGGAGAGAGTGTGGAAATTTTAAAAAGAACCATCCCGGCATTACGCTGGAGTGGCAGAGAAAATCCTCTTGAAAAGATGAAGATGGTCTGTTGCTGGGATCGAACTCAGAAATTTTCGAATCCGAAGCCTATATGCTACTTATTCAGTCACGGCCGCACGGTTTTTCTCTGGTACTAATTGAGTTCATTATAATATTTTACAAGGTGTGCATGGCTAAAAACAGTTTCATTCTTCTGGGTGGAATGTTCAAAATACCATACCTGTAATAGATTTAAGTGTCTCAACATTATAAAGGATAAACCTTTAAGGTGAATCCTACTTAATGTTTATTGGTTTCAGTTTTTGCTCCTGGTCGACCAGTGTTTACTGTCAAACCCATTATGTTGCAATTTTCCTCAAAGAATAAAGAGTCTCGATATGGTAAATTGCGCTCTTTCTTATGGTTCGTTTATCAGCTTAACACACCGAGCCACTGTGGCATTCGGGAGCGTTGGCGTAGCATTCGGGAGGTCGTGGGTTCAATCCTAGCAGCTGACTATCCTGACTGAGGGTTTTCCAGGATTTTTCCTTCGTCATACCACGCAAATGTCTTGATGGAGCCTTCAACTTAAGTCCTAGCCGATACCAGCCCGCATTCTTTACCCTCCACTATCCCAGCCTGAGACTTAGAAGCCTAAAGGCCATAAATAAAATTTCAAAAACTTCAGATCAGCTTGACAATAACGTCCGAGACGAACTGCTAAGTAAGGAAACTATAGACCGAAGTACATTGTAAGCTTACATTCAATAACCTTCAAATCGGTATATTTGTCGTTAACGTCCTAAATATGTTTGTAAGCTTTGAAGTAAGGGAGCTTTTGGTAAAGTGGACTCCAAGCCACTTCGTGCAATGAATTGGCACGAGCTTGACAAGGCGCACAGAAAATAAGCGTGCTACCTTTTGGCAAACAGGGGATCTCTCCCAGTGTTGTTGAACCCAGTTGAGAAGAAGCAAATATATCTATTAACCCAATTCCACACTTATTGTGATTCTCGTTTATTTATGTTGAAAAACATTCGTATGTATTCTTTAAACGTCGTTCATAAAAAATCACTGTTGGCCAAACCAAAGCTCAAAGGCTTATTAACTTATTATATAGTTTGTGAATTGTACTAATATTTACAGCTTGTGTCATATCTTAAATTTGAGAACTAACAACATCCCTTCTCGAGGATAGCAGGTAGTATCTTAATTCTTAATCCTATAGGAACCAGATTGAGATTTGTTTGACGTAAGAACAAAATTAGAGAAAGCTGTCAGGAGTAAGCAAGATTCGAACCTGTTTCCTCTCACCAATGTTAATCCAAATTCATCAACTCTCGCCAGTAGTCTCCGGAAGCTGGGCCCAAAGCGACAAAGTGACCTAACGAAGGTACTAGTTGTGCTTTGTACTCTTAAACGTCACTTACAGGCACCCAAATGCTATTCTTGGCTTGGCTGAAAGTTCACTTTCCATAATTTGTTTATAAAACCTAAATGTTACTTAAACATTTTCTCCATGCAAATTCTTCCACAATACTTTCGCCTTTCGCTCACACACTTTGAAAGGGAGAAAAACAAGAAACTTTGGTAAACATATTTGCACATCCTTTTAGGATATCTTTGTGAATAAAACTTAAATACATTACGTCATTTATTGTAGTGCAAAAAAGAAGTAGAAATTAAACGCTTGCTTCCTAGTTTTTCTTCAATTCTGGATATTGTGAACTGTAAGTTACACTAGATGCATGGAGACATAAAAAAACTCATTAGATTTAATGTTCTATATGTACATATTGCCATAGTTATAATGCTGTGTATTTATCCCCGAGTGACCGTAGCTAAGTTGGTAGAGCATTCGCTTAGCATTCGGAAGGTCGTGGGTTCGATTTCCGCGGCCGACCATCCTGACTGAGGTTTTTCCTCAGTCACAACAGACAAATGCTGGGATGGTACCTTCAATATAGGCCCTGGCCGACACCTTCCCGAATCCTTTCCTCTCCCCTATCTCGGTCTGAGCCTTAGATGCCTCAGGGCATAGATAAATTCCCTGTTCTTTTATTATTACAAATAATCTTTAGAGGTTTACGGAGGAGAATAAGGTTCTATGTATAGCATAATTAGCTCATGGTCGCGGGTTTGAAACTGGTTACTGGGCACTCTCTTGCATTTATCTTAAAGAAGTGAATGCTTGAATGCACTTTGAATGAACTCTTTCTCGTCCTTCAATCACGAAAACAATAAGGAAATTAATGAATGACAAAGCCATCGAGTGGCCGTTGCTCACTTACTAGAGTGTTGGCTTAGCAATCGGGAGAGCCTGAGAACGATCCCAGCGGCCACACATCCTGACTGAGTTTTTCCTAGGCACACCAGGCAAATGGCAGGTCGGATCCTGGCCAACTTCCTTTTCCCTATCCTATCCCAGCCTGAGCCAAGGTTGCCTAAAGGCCACAAATGAAATGAAATTCGATTTGTGACAAAGTCAGGACGTGGTAACTCAGCAAAACTCTAAATTGGAAAGTCCTGAGTTTGTATTCAAAGTTATACCTCCTGACAGATATTTTTTCCCTTGGATTTTTGTTTTATCTGCTCAAAGAAATTATATATAATGTTTTGCAAAGCAATTGGTAATTTATTGTTACAAGGTATTCCTACAATTAGACTCCGAGACTATTACTGCCATCATTGAGGGAACCATTTATTCATTTCTGATATGTTTTATTACATGTGGCAGAAATTTAAGTACCACCCAAGTATGTAGCTTCAATAAACAGATAAAAGTTATTAGAATTAGGAACCCACATCGGCCTTTCATAAACACACAGAGAAAAGCTATTGGAGACGAATTTATAGCCTTCAATAAAACCACAAGTACAAGGTGGAAAATTCATTGAGAACTCTGTCCTTGGCCGAAATATGATCGAACCCCGATTTACAGAGACAGGAATTAAATTTCCTGCTAGACCAGCAAACAGTTTTCTGTATATTTCCCCAATCGATATTCACACAGAGGGCATTTGAGTGAAAGAAATTAATCTTTTTACTTATTAGAACTGTTTAGAGCTTATTTCTTTACAATGATATGTCAGTTTAAAAGATCACTACATATTTATTTACGTACGCTTTGTGTATCCCTATTATGGGTCCATTCTTTTCGTAGATTAGAGTATAATTATGGAAAAATTTCTCTCAACTTTCGTGTATAGTTGAAATTAAAAAAGAGTGTTTACATGACTCAAATTTAGAATGTGTTACATTTTTTTGTGCTACTTTATATCGCGAGAATCCAGAATGAAATGGAAAGAAAAATTACAAGACAATGGTTGCTTGTCAACTTAACGGCTTTTTTTTTTTTTTTGTCCCTTTTGTTGGTGAGATTTAACGACGTTCACTCATTGATAATGTGACTTGTATTCAAAGCCAGCCATCTCTTGGTTTGTCACGACTTCTAAACAAACGAAGAAGATAACACCGTCTGGTGATTAACAAAACTGTGTTACACGATACCTTGATGACACAGTCACAAAGATGTTGATAAAAATCACCAACAGAAGACTTAAAGCTTGCTTGTACTTTATTTTTTTAAAAAAAAGAGGGATTTAGAAAACTTTTTTTCCATTCACATTGTCTTTATATTCTTCAGTTAGTTGTTGTTCTTGTAACTGAAGACATTACCAACATTTGGTTATGAACGGTGATGTGAAAGTTGATGACCATAAACCATTTTCTTCTGTTGACAAATCGCTTTGGTGCAGATTCCCTTGGTTCTAAGTGGTGTGATACATTAAGAGGCAGTTCTACAATCGACCGCTGAACTTCTGGTCAGCGCTAAGTTGAGGCTAAGTCTGATTTTGACCAATGATAGTACGCAAAATGAGAGTTGGCCTCAACTTGGCGCTGACGAAGTTTAATGGTCGATTGTAGAACTGACCCTATGGGCAACGCCCTAGCCGAGCTGGTCTACCGGTTCCCGTAAGATCACCGAAGTCAAGCAGCTCTGGGTCTGGTCAGTGTAAAGAGGCAGCGATCACAGTTGAGAGTTTCGGCTCTCCTCTCCCTACACGTCTGGTCAGCGTGGGAGCAGTAGACCACCTCCTCCTCCGGGAGAGGCCTCATCCAGTAGTGGAGTGAATATGGCTGTGTATTATTATATATGACAACACAAAACTGTCAAATTTTGTGCAAAGAAATCTTGGACCTTAATGTGCTCACGTACAAAATATGACAATTTTTGTCACATATATTTCGGATTATAAATAAAACATTACCTCAAACATTTTGTCTATTCGTCAATGTCACTTGTACCCTTTTGCTTCTGGAGTGAATATATAAATTGTTCAAGTTTACAGCAAGTACGTACAGATCATTTTGAAACGTATGACTATTGCTCGGAAAATCCTCAAGTACAAGTAAATATTATGAAGATTTTGTGTGTTCTGCTTGAAAACAGGTATATGTACTTGAGCAAGGTGATCCGATGGTGGTTTTCCATTACCCTTCATTGAATGAGGTTGACCTTCTAAGGACGGAATCTGAGAAACCACAACGTTCAATGTGTCATCACCGGGAATCGATCCTGGGGACCCTTGATTCCAAACCGACGATAAAATCACTCACGCATCGTGACACTCTGGTAGTAAAGTTAAATATGAAAAAAGGTTAATTATGAAACAAAAACTAATGGTATTAAAGGAACTTTATTGTAGCAAAGATCTATTTACATATATTTATTAGAGGAAGCACGCTTTTTCTTGCGTCCAAGCACATGTCAATCGTACAACATTCAGAACTAAAGTGACAGGAAAGGGGGGTGAAAATTTTGTACGATATTTCACACACCACGAAGCACAAAAGCAAGTGAACAATAGGAAATAATCTTCCCATCCATTCATCTCAAATTAGCAATTGTTCCAAAAATACAAAAGGAAAAAAAAAATAATACAAATAAGTGTTCTGCATCATATATGTGTTGGGAATAAGAGAATGTAACTTCTCTTTCTTATAATTTCAATATTCTAACAGAAATTTTTCTTTGCCCATGATTTGTTCGCGTAATGGCTGCTTATATTATATCATCTTCAGGTTCACACAATCAAAGTGTTTTTTTCTTTTAATGTTTTTTTAAAGAATGTTTCTTATGGAAAATAGGTAGCCCTGTTTCTGCTTTTTGTCTCTCGCATTAGTTACATCCTAATGCATCTTTTTAATTTCTTCTTGCGAGTCTAATACAAGTCTTCACAGTTCTAATTTAGGAAATAAGGTATTCTTATTCCCAGCTCACGTTTTTACCTCTTCCCAAACACTGGAAGTAGTACCCTTCGGTTTCAACGGAAGCCTGCTATTTTGTTTTGTACGAAGCAGGTAGAAATGAAACCATTCTTCTTTATATTATGGACGATATAAGCGTGACGTAACATACTGTTTGTTACCTTAGAAACCATACGGTGCAGTTGCCATACCAACGCAATGAGGTCAATTTTTGTGCTTTCTTTTACCTACCCCATGTTTAAAGTAATATAAACACGATTCCAGCTCTTGTTAAACACACGATGATGCTGTTTTTACAGGTGATATAAATACATATTTTATAATTTCAGGTCAAATTTCGACCAAAATATGGTATAAGAGCATAGTTTTTCATATTCACCAGGTACTGTTAAAAAGAATGGTAATTGGAAAAGTACTGTAAAGGATTTGTCTCCTTTCTTCCTCTTCCTTAGAAATATATTACCCAGAAAAATATCGGAATGTATTAGCTTTTATCACACAAATTTACCTCCTTAAACGGTCAGTATATATTGTGAAGCACTCCAAGGAGAAAAATGCTTCATTAAAGACAAATTTTGTACATTTTTAGCAATATTTGTAGGGCATATATTCACCATTTAAGGATATATTTTCACCATTTAAGGTCATATTTTTACCATTTAGAGGTTATATTTTCACCATTTAAGGTCATATTTTTTACATTTTAAGGTCATATTTTCACATATTAAGGTCATATTTTTGCATATTAAGGTCATATTTTGGTACTTTTTAGGGCATATGCATGCATACTCTTAAACCTTTTATAGATACTGGAGGTCTATTAGTAACTTTTATAGATAAGTTAGTCTAAAATAGTAGAAGTTATTACTCAGCTTTTATGGCCCGAGATATTTCAATGATCTTTTATTTACGAACTCTTTTTTAAAAAAATTGAAGCCTTTGAACTGTGGCCCTTGTGCTTTGTAATGAGTAAGTATTGTAGAGGTTATATCGGTGGTAGAGGAGCATTACTGGAAATATTAAAAAAGGAAATGGAACTACTGCGCACAGACTAACACTTTCTACACCTCCATGGATTTCTATCAGCTCTATTAAGCGAATAGCAGGATGCGATTTACAATAGAGACGCTGGCCATTTTCCGAAAGTTTCTCACGCAGAGGGACGTCGTTTCTCAGGTTAGAGACAGTGGTAGGCGCATCTCATGTCAACAAAAGACAGGAACAATTGCCCCGGTGGATTAGTGGTTTCGTAATCAATAGATTCGATTTACGGTGGGGATAGATTGAAGATATGAATTTTAAGTATGGCCCGTAGACATCTAAGGCTCAGGTTGGGATAGGGGAGGGGGAAAAGAATCGGGAAGGTGTTGGCCAGGGCCTATGTTGAAGGAGCCATTCCGGCATTTGCCTAGTGTGACTGAGGGAAAAAAAACTGGAAAACCTCAGCCAGAATAGTCGGCCGCTGGGATCGGACCCATGATTTCCCGAATGCTACGTCAACGATCTACCACTGAACTTCGGCGGCTCGGTATTGAAGATATGAGAGCTGATTGCACCCGAAGTTAAAGTGCATGTTCCGTCCTTAGAACATCATCTTCTCTCCGGTAGAATGAAATGGGAAACTGCAAACTACTACTAGTTCACCTTGCCCAGGGACTGTCTGGTCATAGACCTAGAGTCTTGCAGAAAATAATTAATAATCATTATTAGGACAATTACCACAGGATTCTCATTCTAAGGATTTCCTTAGGGATGCACGGGAGGAAATTTTCTTGGGACGAGAAATTGTTTGAAATTGCCAAGTAGTCGGGAAATCCCGATTCTCCAAATATTTCTAAGTCTGGAATTCCCGACTCTCGGGATCTCCTTAAGTCTAGCGTTCCCGACTCTCGAGATATTCCTACGTTTAGAATTCGCGATTCTCGAGATATCCCTAAATTTAGAATTCCTGATTCTCGAGATATCTCTAAGTATAGAATTTCCGACTCTCGAGATATCCAACTATGGAATTATCGACTACAGAGACTTTTCAAAGTGTCAGAAAACCCGATCTCGAGAATTCTCGAAAACGCGAAAATTTCCAACTCTTGGGACTTATCGATATCTCGATAATTCCCGACTCTAGACTTTTCAAGGATCTGAGAATTACCTGTTTTTGAGGCTTTAAAACTGGCTGGGAATTCCAGACAATATTTTTTTTTTTTTAGATTCTCTTCCCGAAAATTCCAGTACCCACCCAGATATCACAAATGTCCAAGAGACGTCCTAAACTGCCGAATCATATCCCGGAATATTCAGGACATCCCGGGATATAACACGTCCCTTGGACGTCTTAAAATCCCAAAATTATCCTGGTGGGCCCTCCCACAAAAGTTCCATGCGGTGATGAGCAAGAATGTATTCCCTTTCTTCCTGATCCAATCAAGATTCCTCGAATGTCGATGGGATATGTTCGGGATATATGACATAAACCTGTTGATATCCCGTATGTGTCCCAAACATGTCATGCGGACATCCCATAGGAATCTGGACCAAAGCAGATATTTGGATGTCCCTTGAACGCCTCCATATTCCGGGCAGGACGTCCCTTGAATGCCCAAGCGAAATCCCATATGGACAGACGCTCCTAGATTTCTTAAATAATAAACTAGTCGTTATTTCACCAAAAGATATTTAGAAGGATTAACTAGTTTTATACTGTCTGAAGACAAACGTTTTATTCCTTAACTAAGCAGAAAGTTCCGAAAATCCCGTTCTTAAATGATCTTGTGTGCAGCTACTATTTATTTCATTCGGTGTCAATACACTACACAATCACATATGCTTACACGCATACACACACGACAAAACAATTATCTGTTTCTCTCTCTCTCTCTCTCTCTCTCTCTCTATCTTTCTTTCTCTGCTTGTTATGCGGTAGTTCCTTTAACTCACACAACGTGGATAGTTCATAAAACGAGACAGCTTAGACCTTGAATGAATCAGAGCGTACCATTCCAACACACGTTAAATGCTTCTGTGCTAGTTTCAGACATTCGTCACACTACACATCCGTGAACTGGCTTCTCACTTCTTCCACGGAGGGCAAATCTTTAATGACAAAATACGTGCGAAAATATTGTATTTCACTCCTCAAGTAATAACAATTGAAAATGAAACGTGGATTAAAAATTGTATGCATTCGAAATTATAGTGCCATAGGTCTATATTCCCCCTTTGATTCCGAATTAAATTTACTTCTGGCATCAATGTCTCAAGTCGGGATAGGTACCCAGATTGAATGCAAGCTTATAATAAGCTTGATTTATAGTTGATTTACTCTTGTGTAGTTAAGATTGACGTAACAAGTTGAATTCAAGTTTAAAATTGACTGTGCTAAATTGTCTTGTTCCTGCAAGTGGATTCAAGTTGAACTTAGGCGCTAATGTCATGGCAGATCGATTTCGCGCATATTGTAATAAGCTTGATACGATACGCCTGCAGTAAGCTTGCCAGTCGCCATTTAGTAAGCATGTTTCAAGCTTGATTCAAGCTTTACGCAAGCTATTTCGCTTGACATGGTAAGCTTGAAAGAAGTTTGAATCAAATGTGGGAAGGAGTCAGCCAGGGGATACTTTGAAAGTACAATCCCGGCATTTTCCTGGTGTGACTGAAGAGAAAAATTTAGAAAAACTTCAGTCAGGATGGTCGGCCGCTGGTGTCGAATCCATAACCTGAATGCCAAGCTCTGCCAACTGAACTACGGTCACTAAATCTTTTGTTTCCAAGTTTCAGGGGGGTTAGATACACTATTCGGGAAGTTGATTTCTACTGATAGAGTAGATATTGGAAGTCAAAATATGATTTTATAGTATTTACAGTGTTGCCAACCTAGTATAAAATTGTATTTCTTCAAATAGCATTACTTCGGTTTATTGAATATTTGTTATTCCTTGCTTCTGATAACCATCATAATGTGAAACACAGAATTAACACTTTTGCCAACTATGAATAACATTATGTTGAACGCTCAAATTAAACATATATGTCGCGAGGACTAACAGGGTTGCCGCGTATTAATCTGACATCAAAACACGGTCGAGAAGGTTCCTTGTGTGTAGATCGTTCTCGAGAATGGAAAGTGGAGGTGGTTCTGCCATCTGGTGGCTAGTAAGAGAACCTATTGGAGAACACTTTTAAGAATTCTACTTTGAAGCATACTACTTTTAAGGCTCTACTGTGAGGTTGTGAGGTTGGCCACGAAACCAAAAAGGTTGGGAACCATTGTTCTGGGTGCTTCTGGAACTTAGTAAAGGCTCGTTCTGGAGATATTATAGTTAGAAGTAATTCGATCTCTGCAGTACAAAATAGTCTTACTGGTGAAAACTTAGGTAACTTTGGTACTATACGATAGGAAAAACTGTTTTAATCATACGTGGTGCTTAAAAATTGAAGGTCATAAATCAAGATTTAATTTCGTAATAAACAAAAACAAAAGAACTAACGAAATATCGAGACATTCATAGTTCAGGAGTTAGAGATAGGGACATAACCAAGGGGGAGGTTTAAGGGGTCAGGACTCCCTCTGAAGTTCCGATCTATATGTAAAAATGGTATCATTTTAGAGGTAGTTATGTATATTTTTACAAACATTCCATGTAATACCAATCTGGTAAGCTCAAAAGTTCTTGAACTCACTCTGGAAAAACAATTCTGAATACAGAAGCACGTAAATGGACAAACCAAGTGGTACCCAAGAAATATATTATTTATAGTAAATTTTATGATTGAAGAATGCAATTGGCGGGTGGGTGTGCAAAGTGCGTTAAGTCCAAAAATCGTGAATGCCATGACATAACGCATTCTGCACATCCATTACTGTTTTCATCTCAGATAACACACATTACACCTATTCATAAAGTAGCCACTATTAACATTATGTCGTACATCATTGTACACAAAGACGTCATATTCTACTACGAGGTCTATGGCAGAGCTACCTAGCGGATTGATTCAAAATCGCGTGCTCTGAACATAAACCCATTAGTTTTAGCGCAGCCAGAAATGGGGAAGCGTGTCAAGTCTATCTATTATGAAGTCTATGTTATTAGTAAGAAATCATCTCGTGCAGTTTGTCCTTACTATCTTAGACTCACCCTGTATAATATAATTTCGTGCGGATGAAGAGAAAGTTAATGCGTGTAAGGCACTCGATAGAATATATTAATGCTTCTTTTTTCTTCCTCGGTTATCTTCCTTCCTTTAGCTCTCCCCCTTCCCCCATTCATACTCACATACACGACAAACGTTTACACACATTCGCACAAGAGTTAATCTGAATGTTTTGAGAGCATGCCCAAGTACTTTCTGCTATCTTTAAGACCACGATATATCCCCCCCCCCCCTTCCACGATGTCGTAGTTATGACAATTTACATAAATGTTATGTACCAATAAAGTTTATGTTTGTGCGTATGTAAATGACCTGTCACGCTTGTAGAACGTCATTTCTCTCATTTATGTCTTTTTTCTTGATGTGTTTGCGTGCAAAAAAAAAAAATCTTGTTCAAAGAACGCGGAAGGCACTCGTTGTTCGTTTATGTAAAATTTATACTGACTGCCTTTAGGTGGGTCACAAAACCATTAAGTTTGCAAAAAAAAAAAAAA